>JAVQJD010104404.1:0-13550 GCA_036023655.1 Nannoperca australis
TGTGTGTGTGTGTGTGTGTGTGTGTGTGGGTGGGGGGTGGGGGTAAATTGCAAAGGTCCTCCTCAGTCACATTCTACAGATGCAAGATGTATCGTAGAGAGTGAGCACTCAAAAGTAAATGAATAAATAAATAAATAAGTAAATAAAGTATGCTATGCAGATGAGGGTGACGAAGCCTCCATCTCGGCCTATTCTGCGACGCACTGGCCATTCATCACCTGCACATGCAAAGCGCCGGCTCTAGTCCTTAGCATATTCGCATATTCTAATGAAGGCTTGCATGCAAATAAGGACGACCTTTTCCTTTTGGCTTTTTCTTTTTTCTTCTTCTTTTTTCTTTACAACTTTACATTAACAGGAGGGGAGTGAAGAGTAGTGGCTGTAATGGCTGTTAGAGCGACAGGCTGAGTACGTGACGTTGTGATCTAAACTCAGGGACGCTGTAATTAGGCTAATCTATTACCAGACGGCGGCTGTCAAAGATCTTTATGGCAAAGGACGGACTTGTCAGACACTTTATTTATTAAAACTGGCTCTGGATTTTCTAAAAGGGATGGTCAGTTAGACCCACAAAATGTACCCGCATAGTGACATGCACTTAGACATGGAGAACAGACCCAACACAAGCACCCATGGGACCTTGGCGCTGACCCTGGACCTTTGAGATGCTACATGTTGTGCAACCTAATATTAGCTGAGGGTGTCCAGCCTCGTGTCATACCAATGGACTGATACTGGCTCCAACCTTAATATCAAATATTGTCCAGTTAGGCTTGATGTGAAGCAGCTCTTTAATAACATGAATGATTGACTGAAGAATTGATTGGTTGTCTTTAGAAAAATCTTCATTTGAGAATGTGCATTTGACATAATTTCAATTAACTACAGAAATTTGTTATTATTATAAAAAATGTGCTTTTATATATTTTCAAATGGATTTCTAATACATATCAGAATTAAATATTGTAAACCGTGTCAAGTTCTGTCAGTGTCACCATCGGCTTTAAAAACATGCATTGGTTACACTTCAGTTTTAGCTGTCTGTCTTTGCATCCGACTCCCCGAGCCAGGCCTCTCCCCTTTCTCTTCCTGCCACCAATGACCAGCGGAGGGGAGGGGAGGCCAGCAGTCACCAGCCTCCCCTCTCCCCTCCTGTCCACCAGGCAGGGTCCTGCGCTGTCGGCGGGGAGGCGGGAGAAAGTTATGCCTCCTTACTGTGACTTTGAACTTTCTCAGATGAGGCATAAATATTGAAATATTGAAATGAAAGATGCGGCGGGCGCAGAGGGGATGGGAGGGAAGTGGAGGGGGGAGATGGAGGAGGAAGAGGAGGAGGGAGGAAAGGGAGAGAGGATAGACGGATTGGGGGGGGAGAAGAGACAGGAGGCCCACTGAGAAAAGAGACAAGGCCCTCACCCTTCTGCCAGGCTGCATTCTAGCAGGCCGACAGTTATGGATAGGAAACATTACTGCTGCTGGTAATTAAAGCAAAAACTAATACTGTCTCTTGGATGAGGGGGTTTCATAGTGAGCATCCATTTGTCACTGCTACACACTCGCCAAGGCCAGATTAAATCACAGACATATTTAGTCCTGCTGTGCACAGGGGCTATCTATCTATCTATTCAAGATTCAAGATTCAAGATTCAAGATTCTATCTATCTATCTATCCAGGTGTAGTAAAGATAGTGAATATCAGCTGTAAATACTGTTGCCAGCTTCAATCCAAAATACTGGTATCAGCTTTCCAAAACACATGTAGGTCAGCTCCTACTAAAGACTCCTCAGTGAGGCAGTAAGTGAGTGACTGACTGTAGAGTGTCAGTGAAAAGGCCACCGGCTGGGGGGAGGAAGGGTGGAGTGGTGGGCAAAGACGAGGATGGGGGAGGAGGAGGGGATGCCATGTCACCAGACGGAGGGGATCGGTGACACTGAGCGTGTCACAGGGTGACGGCTGCACTCTGCTAGGACCAGCAGCCCCTCCAGCGCTGTCAGAGGAACCAGCAGCTCCAGATACTGACACTAGCAGCCATACTGACAGGCCAAACATGACTCGTCTCCGCTCTCGCCACAGTAGAGGCCTGACGGCACACAGAGACACACCAAGAAAAGGAGGGATTAGAATGGAGGGGAGAAAAGAGCAAATAGATACAAACTGAATCTGTGTCTCCTGAACTGGACAAACAGAACACAGCAGTGCCTGGGCCAAAAACTGCCTTTATAGTTGATCACAAAGACAGCACACACTGACATAGGTAAAAAGACAACATAAAAATTGCAGCCCCCAAACAAAGTTGCCCTCTGAGCTGATTGGTTGAAGTTATGTCAGCCTGTTTTGACTGGATAGAGACCAATCAATAGTCTCCTCCTTCATTTACAATGAGTGGAGAAAGTTAAAGACAGTGACATGTTTTGAAACGTTTTTTTCATTTGATAAAGAAGATAAATACATGAGGAAATGCAGAAACATACCAGGTACGGCCAAAAAAAGCTTTTGGATTTTGCATATAGCATGCAAACCAAGTCACTATGGAAACACTTATAACAAGACAAATACATGTTAAGAAGCATTGCTTCTTCTCCTGTAACCTCCTTACATGCTTTATAAAAGATTATATTTTAAACACAATACAGCAAAGAGAACCATGTAAGTTACACGTTACATGAACTGCATAGGTTAGGTTAAGTTAGATTCTCTTAGTACAATGTTGTCCTAACCTTACTTCTGATGATTTCACATCTTTACTGACCTCATGAGGTTTTCCAGTGAGGGAGGAGTTGTTTGGAAGGAAAAACATTTTTAGTACTGTTTGGATGAAGCAAGAGACCCAGCATGGGGGGAAGGTGGGAGACAGGAAGGATGACAATGATAAGATGTAGATGGAAATATGGTGATTTGAGGGGAAAAACATGGAGGGGGAGGGGGGGGTAATGCCAAAAGGGGAGAGGGCAGAAAAGAAAAGAGAGAGAGAAAGAAGGAGGAGATGTAGAGGACTCGGAGAGAGAGAGGGAGCGCAGTGGCGAGACTGATCGCTGTTGATCTTCACGATAAGCGCTCCCGACAACTTGTGACCAAAGTGGCGCTTCGACACTAATCGGCCGTGAAGGCTGACCTGCAGCGAGGCAGCGCAGTTCAGATCGCATAGAGCCGGCGCTGCAGCTCAGACGAGATGGACCCAGACAGGAGACATCCAGGCATCAAAACTCCCTGAGAAATTGCGACATGGCTTCAGTGCACTGTGAGAAGAACATAAGAGGAGGGGGAAAAAAAGCAAGCAGTGATACTCGGTGCTCTTGGCAGTCAAGGCAGACTTATCTGGCTTAAGATGAAAAGAGAAGGACAGAGGCAAAGGAGAGTGGAGTGAGGGAGTCAAGGGAAGTGTCTAGGGGAGGGGGGTAGGATGGAAAAATATGAGCAGAGTAAAAAAAAATAGAAAGATCAATTTTATTGACAATTATCTGTGAGCTGGACTGAGCTGAATTGGAGACTAACCTTGAACTGTGTGTGTTCAACCTCTGCAAGACATAAAGGGTGTGTGTGCAATCTGTACCAACAGGAATAAATACTCTCATGAGCAAAGAGTAAACAGGTCAAAGGTATAAAAGATAACTGGGGATGAAGTAAACTTTGCTGTGTATACACAGCCTCACACAGTGCACATCTCTCTGTGGTATTTTAATGGACCATACTTTGTCCAACCAGTCCCACCTCCATAACAGTAGGTGGAGACTTCACTTAGGGACCCACCCTGTGAAATCAGGCACTAAATACTTTTTACACCTCGCGCAGAGCTCAAACTATTATCAATGAATCAATTAGTTGATTGACAGAAAATTTGTTGGCAACGATTTGATAATCGTTTAATAGTTTGAGTAAATTTTTTCAAGCAAGTCGGCCAAATATTTGTGAAATTTGTGATATTTTGCTTAAATTGTTCTCTGTTTGTTGTTCTGATGGTTTGTTTTTAAGGAAAAAATCGGACCAATCATGCATTTCAACTTATTACCCAAGAATATAGCTCCATTAGAAACTCAACCATCATAAATGGAATGTTCAACAAAAACACGTTGCGAATTGATCTAAGTCATTGCAAAACCACCACAGCGATAAGGATACAGAACTACAAAGACTGAGCATAATTAAAAAATAAGAAGCTCAAGAATTACTACTTCAACTTTAAGTGGGAATCTTCTTTAACTGTTTTGTCCAAGTACCTTAGCATAGAGTTAGTTCCCACTAAAACACTGTCTGTCAAGAATCTGGTAATGATCCAGATCATTACCAGGACAGCCTAAAGAGTAACATATAGTTCAAGAAAAACTGAGTCTGGCTGTCAGGCTGTCAGCCAGTCAGTCAGGGCTTAAATTTACTACAAGAAATTACTTTAAACAAAACAGATCTTCAGACATAATAAACTCTTAGATAAATAATTTCACTGTCACTCAGAGCAGGTTCTCCTCTGTTGCCAAGGCTCTGCCGCCACAACAGTAATGGGGAGGAAACATGAAGCTATATTTTAATAAGTCAGGAACACTGTGTTTATTCAGTCATTAATGACTACTGGCTCCTACTTAAGCTGTACTGGCTCGCCACATGCAAGAAATGTGCCCATTGTGTTAAAATACATGGGATCTAATCATATCTGGCGTCATAAATCATCTGTGGTTGCGTCCCTTTAGGACAATTTGGAGCAAATAAACCTGAGCTAGGTAAAGAGTGGGGGCGGTGGAGATTACATGTGCAAGACAGAGTGGATCCACGTGTGTGTCAATATTTTGTACCAGCGGTAGAAGTGTGTGCATGTATCCAGAGAGGACAGTGTAGTACTGCCTACATTTTATATAAGAAGTTGTAGTTTTACATAAGTGGGATGCAACTGTCGAGGTGATAGCAAGTATTTCTGGATGGATTGATGAACAAGTCGCAAACAAAAACATATAACCAGCAAATAACCAGAGTGTCACTTGAGTAAAGAGTTGAGACAAACCAAAAGACGGACCCTTCTGAGTCTGATGCCAATAGGTTCAGTAATAGCAGCTAAGTTCAACCTAACCACCAGGACACAAGTGAGGCTGTCAGTCTGAGTATTCTTCACATTCACACACACACAATCACACACCCACATGGTTTGGTTAAATCGGAGACAGAAACAGGGATTCTAGAAATATTCCCTTATTGATTTGTTGTGGGAAGATGCTATCTCTTTACATGAGGAGCAGACCACTGGAGCCAGTGTGCACACACACACACAGACAGACACAAAAGCATGTACAGACATACCTAAATAGTATTACTACAAACACATGACACGCTGAGTGTATGCTACCATCTACAAAAACACAAACACACTCGATACATTTGCACACTTACAAACCAAACCCCCCCACACACACACACAAACCATGCTCTCACACACACATTTAGCACATATGAATGTCCTCAGAAATAAAGCTTACCAAGTACAAATACAGCAGTCTCAAGACACAAATACCATTGCAAACCGGCCAAAACACTGTTTACTTATTTATTGATGAAGTTAATTGGTCGTTAAAATTGCACATGAATTGTTTTGCACAAACTGCATAAACATTTCATGTTCTGTCTAAAGGAAGAAAGTTTTGGGGGAAATGGAAAGCAAAAAAAAACGAAAAAGAAATCACACTCCTCTCTTCACTTAACACATGTTCACATTTTGAATTCTTCACCACAACAAATTGCTCCAATTTATTCAGCAATGCTAAAAATTAGTTATTTTAGAAAGGACAGGGAGAGTAGTGTTTTTTTTATAAACCAGCACACATAAAGTACTGTCTGGGAGACATGCAGCACAGTGCACGTATTAGTTCTGACTGCTCGAGCTTCCCATTCCTGTACTTACAGTATACCGCAAATAGGACCATCACTTTTCATTACCTGCTGCTTCCAGCAGAGCTTCACTCTATCATTGCCACGGCAAGCTAATGTAAAGCAGGCTACTGTCATGTAAATTAAACTGTTTGTTTTGTTTGCCTTCCCTCCTTCGGCTGATTGTCAGAGTGACTTGCCAGGAGCAGCAGGTGTGTTTGTTTGTTTGTGTAGGAGTGCACCGGTGTGCCGAGTTTTCTGTTTGTGTGCCGAAGTGGCTGCTGCTCTATGCGCACAGGCTCCGGCTGCACGGCAACAAGTGAGCTCGCAAATGTGTGTTTGTGCATATGTGTGTGCGCGTGTGTGTGTGTGTGTGTGTGTGTGTGTGTGTGTAAGTTGTGAAATTTGAAACACAGAAATGACACACCACACACAAACCTCCCAGTCAACCAGATGTGCTCCTGACCCTGAGCTCAGCCACTGAAATGCAAAGTCGAATGCCTACTTTGCGCTCTTCCCCCCGGCGCAGGTACAACCAACTGTCACAAACAATGGGGGAATATGCATACCGTGGGCTAGGGTTTGCTACAACATGCTCTCAATGTAAATCATATTTCACAGGTTTCCAAGAGACAAGCCAGTCAGCCACCCAGCCAGTCACCCAGTCAGCCAGCCAGCACAGCGCTCTGCTGTATCTACAAGGCTACTGCCACTGGGTAATTGACAGTGCACGGAAAAAAACAATACAAGCGACCCTGTTTACAGCGCTGCTTTAAAATATGGAAACTCATCCCCTGTTCATTTGTAGACACAGTGAAATATCAAATGCCTTCATGATTCCTCATTATGAAGCAGATGACAATGACTCCCGTCTCTAATTAGACAGAAGGGTTTTGTGAGCGTCGACTGACATGTGTAGCCTAAACTAGATAAACAATTCTTCAGCATCTGCAAAAAATGTCGTAGGAAGCTGCAGTTTTTGAAACTCGTTCTGCTTAGCTGTAAGGGCGGTATGTTAACTTGAGAGATTTTCTGTACACGTAATTGGTTCGTAGTTGGAGTTAGTTTAAAGCATGGCAGGATTTCTTATTTTGTTTTGTCATATGAGAGCACAACAGTTGGACCAAGACGTCAGTGAGAGGGAGATTTCTGACTAGTTTTTTAAATCAATTAATAGAAAAACTGTGATTGTGCATTAAAACCTGCCATGAACTATAGGTAAATGGGTAAACTATGGATTCTATATCCCCAGTAAAAAAAATCTATTCACAGCCATATTGCTTAAGAATATGGTGTCATATCAGTAGCTGTAAACAAACAGTGCACAGTAACAGAGTTCATCTCTCTTTTTATTTGATACACACTAACCAGCTAACTAGCTAGTCTGTCTGCGTTAAAGTGAAGCCAGTGTTGACAGCAGCAGCCAGCTGGTAAATGCAGTGCCGAGTTACCTCAACAGCATGTTAGCTAGTTGTTGAATGCTAGAGCACACATGATTGGCTGAAAGATGAGGGGGCGTTGACAAAGCCCAAAGTGACAAAGTATCATTGGAAAAAGGCATTAAATAAAACTAATGAAAGCAGACTTTTGAAAAATGTGATTGAATTTGAGTCATAGGAAACATACACAGAAGATGCAATCTGTATCTTTGACCACACACATGCAGTCAGGCACATCAGCCTAGTTGCTATAAATGTGAACGCAAGGTAAGAGTATATTCTCATTCCCATAAAGCAATTGAATCTGTATAAATTCAAATAGCTGCTGAGGAGCTCTCATGGGATTCAAGCACATTCAACAGTTATGTCTTCTAAACAGCAGTATTGTCTGAAAACAATCAAAAGACAGAAGTGTTTAAAGAAAATCCATGGAAAAACTGTCTTCCATTTCTTCTAAGTAACGGTAACTAATGGTCACACACGTACACACACACACACACACACAGCAGTCAAAGCCTCTGCCAGCGACGTCCACCAACAACAGGCCCTGTCTGTCAGAGGGCATTACTCATCATACCTTATCCTAGTGTTTGGCTTTCTTAGTCCCCAAAACAAAACAACAGCAGGCTATAGCAACGTCAACATGATCCCGTGACAGATCTGAAGCAACACAAACGCAGCAGAACTTAAAGTAAATTAGCCCTGCGTGATGAGTTGACCACGTCCGTCACTGCGAATCGCTCAGCTCGCTCTCTAAAGCAAAGCAGATGGCATCGGAGCAGGCACTGTGAAAGGGACACTTCATTCCATGATGATAAAAACAACAGAGAGCTTTTATATGAACAGAAACAGTGTGCATTTGGGCTTATTTTTAAGATGAGCCATCCAAATAGTTGTCTAGTGGATTACATACTGACAGCAGCTGTGGGACTGAAATGACCTTTCCACATGTAATGTCATGTAAATTACCCAGAACTCTGAATTCTGATGACCCACCCTTTTGTTTTTTAGTGTTAAGAGAGTGAACCTGAGGACACAAATACGCTGCATACATTATAGTGAGATGTATCACACCGATGGTACTTTTAGACCTGATCTGAAAAACATGAAAAACTAAATTCTGAATGTATAATCCAATTTTTATTGATGCTGGAGATTGTTTGACTTATGATGACAACTGACTAAGGTCATAGCTTACCCACCCTTCTCTCTGTTTATTGAATGTAACTCACAGTGATGTACATTCCCCGTGTGTTTGTGTAAGTCACATTTCAATATTCAGTCGCATAGTAGCCCTGCCCTCCAAAAAAACGAAGAAATGCTCTAACAAAAATCCACATGCAGCCCATGTATGTGCCAATGACAATACCATTTCACTGATAGTCATGTCTAGAGAAAGAAAAAAGAAAAGAATAAACATTTGGGAATCGTGGCTGCAGGTGTGCTCATGCTGAAATTCAAGATGCAAAACAGAGAACAGATTTCTCCATGAGAATGTGGGGGGGGGAAGAAAAGTTCAGTTTGAAAGAAGATACATACATGATAACTAATGTGTCATGACACTCATGTTAACAGGAATTAATTTCAAAATAAAATTCTTTGAAAAGGGAGAGCCTGGGCTCTCAAAGCACCTCCACATTTTCCTTTTGGCGGACGTTAGTGTTGCACAACAGATCTCAACCCAGTCGGGTAAAGAAATGTATAATTAATAAATAAGTAAAATGTGTTGTCAAGAAGGCTGCTACTAACAACTATGTCACTTCTGCAGCAGGGCTAATGGTAAAATAATAAAAAGAGGGGAATTCAAGATCCTAACAAAGTGGAAAAGGTAAAGAAATAAAAAATTTTAAAAAGACAGAAAAGGAATGATTGGCAAACCTGTGCACGTGTGTTAGCCTGACTGTGAGGGCATGCTGGTAGTGTTGGTTTTAGCCGGGTAACACATTCCCAGGGCTACTGGTTCCTGCTGCTGTTAACCAGAGCCCGGGTCTGGGGGTAACCGGGAGTGTTTGATCTTGAAGTTTCCACTGACCCAGGGCTCCTCCTGTCGCTCTGCTCGTTTATGCTAATGCGAGGCTGGGTCTCCCCTCACCATGGGCCGGCCTTAATGACTCTCAGAATGGAGGTGAGCAGCCAAAACAACTCTCCTTGGTGGGTATCTTGTTAAGTTAAAGACACAGGGGGTCCACTCAGGGAATAGTGTGCCAGGCTCTGAACTACAGAAGGGTTGCAGCAGGAAAGTCAAAATAAACAACTTCCCTGAATAAACAATAGCGGGAGCTCAACTTGGGGTGGCTTACTTGATACAAATAGGAAAATGAATATGCAAAAACCACGGTGTCAATATCACAAAACAAACATATGTTTATTAGTTTGCAAAGCACGGAAGTCAGCGGACTATACAAACTATATATTTTTTTCTTGTTTGCGAATATGTTGATGAAACAGAAAGCATGTATGTGGATTTAAGGTATAAGTGGGGTTTGATAGGTCAGTAACAATAGCTTTGTGTGGGCAGGTGTGTGTGTAGCACAGCAGGTCGGTCAAGGATGTCCAATCTCCACTGGCGCACTGGTAGGTGGAAAACAAAGTAGGGTGGGAGTGTGTACAATCATCCTTCTTCTCTTTCACACACACACACACACACACACAAACCTGCACTCAGAAAAAACTACTCGCACACGCTGCGAGACTCTTTGCCCTCATCTTCCTCCCTCCTCCATCTCTCTTATTCTAATCTCAAGCTAATCTTTTCTCATTCTTACCTCCCCAAACCGACTCATATTTCACCGCCCGTATCTTTACATTTTCTATTATCCACTACTGAAAAATGTGACCAATGGAGGTACTGTTTTGAAATAAAATATGAATCATCTTAGATAAAGATATGGTGTGGATACTATTTATTTATTTTGTGTTATTTTTTTTTTTTCCCAAATTCCCAGTTAGCCATTGCTGGCCTGTGTTTGCTGTGTTTACCCTCCACTTCCTTCGGTGTGTGAAATAAGTTAATATTCCCCTCAACTCGCTGACATTTCTGTCAGTGCTGCAACAAATTTTCCTACATTTTTCCTGCTAAAATGAGGTGTCTCATGAAAAAACACCAAACAAGGTCTGCTGACCAGCTAGTGGTGTCTGATCAGATTGGGACACCCAGAATGTAATACAGTACACACATGCGCACCCACACACACATTCCTTGTATCTACAACTCTGCCAGATATATATAATAGAGAGAGAAATAGGAAATATGAAGCCTTCAGCCATAGCACAGCAGCGTTACATATGAGGGGAGATCCCATCGGTCCGGCTCTGTATTTAGTATTTCTCGTGAGTAATCTCTTGTCATTTTATCACAAGAAATGAAATAATGGGGCAATCCTCTAATGAAAAATGAGGCAGATGCTGCGGCACAGCAGAGACCGAGAGACAAAGAGGAGAGAAAAGGGATCTGAATTTAAGGCTTTCAAGGATAGAAAACGCCTCTGCCCAACAAAGAAACACAGCATTTAATGTTATAGCTGGTCGAAGTGGAGCCAGTTTTACTTTAGTTGAAATACTATTTGGTAGTTTAATCCTTTACAAAGAACTCATCACATGTTTTCTGAGCAAAATATTTATGTGCAAATAGTAACTATAACTGTCAGATACATGTAAAAAAAATGAAATATTTAAGTAAAGTACAGAATTGTACCTAAGTACAGTACTTAAGTAAAAGTTATTATTTACTTTACACTACTGAAACCCCATGTAATGTTTATTTGCAGTTCACACTGTGTATTATGATCTGTTGTTCTCTTGCTTCTGTGGAGTCAAAAAGCAGAACACATTATCTCAAAAACCCTCTACGGTTTGGAACAACTGGACTCTGTTAGTTCTAGATGTTTGATTATTTTTGGTCACAAAGTGGTATTTTTTTTATCAAAGTCTTGGCATTGATCAACATTGGCTTCCTCTGCTGCCTGTAAATGGATTACATCAATCAGCAGCCATGTCAGGGGAGATCAAATAGTGTCACAATAATAGGAAATATAACTCTATCCAGCGTAATGGAGAAAAGAAGCCATGGTTGGAGAAAATGCGCTAGAGTGGGAATAAAACCCAAATGAAAATGAGAAGTAGCAAATATTGAAAGGCTGACACGTAAATAAATAAATTGATAAATTGACAAATCATGAAGCTACACTGACTTTTAAACTCCTCTGCAAACATGCACAAACATTTGACAGCCCAACATATCTGTACCTTTTAAAGCCAACCCTGTTCAGGCTTCATTTAGAATAAGTTATTTTTCCCTTTGCAAAGCGGAGTTAGAAAGAGGTTGTTTCCTCTCATACACACACACACACACACACACACACACAAGTCTGTTACAGACTTTTATCTTTTTCAATTGTGTGCGTGTGTATCTGTGTATGTGGGCACGCGAGTCTGCATGCGTGCAGCTGCTGTTAAAAATGTGTGTGACAGACAGTCTCTCCTTCCATGCATCTGTGTTTAATTAAAGGCAGAGTTTCGGCATCCCAAGCCACAGAATGTGGACACACACACACACACACACACACACGCACAGCGACTGAGCGAGCAAGAGAGGGAGGCTGTCCCTAATGTGCATAATTAACTTAACCCCCATCACTTGACTTTAAAAGGTCTGTTTGGAGGACTGAGCCAGGCAAATGGAGGCAGGGAGAGTGGTCCTTTATGTCTAAAATATTCATTACTGCATTTCAGAGCATTTTCAAGCATCCTCTGATTTTTGTTTTCTCGTTCGGGAGGACAGATTGTTGCTAAGCACCTCTGAGATGACAGGAGAGGCCAGTGGGGAATGGGACGAGTCACCATTTTAAAATAACACACGAAGTCACAAACACACACACACACACACACACACACACACACACACACACACGCTACAACGGACAAGCCTGGAAGAACCTCATGTGGTTACACTCTTCTACATCTGACTCTGTAACAAGAGACGAGAAAGAGACCTTGCATGTGAAACACGGTGTAAACCGGCCAACAGAGGCTGTCATGACTCCAGCCGAAGAAGAGTTGAGAGGAGAACGGGAACAGGAGTGACTGGCCAAGAAAATCTCTCGCCCTCCGGCCTGGTCCTTTTTCTCCTCCTCCTCCTCCCCTCATTCCTCCTCCTCGTCCTGCTGTGCTAGTGCTGACTGCTACCAGCCACACACTTCACCTCCCATCAGGGTCAGGGCGCCAGCGAAAAGGTCAGCTCGCCGACAGCTGATTGGCCGGGATGGCCACAGTCGGCGGCCAGTAGCCAATGGGTATCCTGACGCACCTGATGTGACACACACCGCTCCGAGCATCCTCTCTGCACACCAGGCCAGAGAGGATGGGCAGAGTGAAAACAATAAAACATGCAGCGCGGCAAACAAAGAGGAACAAGAACAGACTGTCCAGTCCCACAGCAATGTATGAACCAAAAAATAAAAAGTTGATTAATTTGCCTTTTAATATTCTACACTTGAACTGAAAATACTATAACTGAGATCTGCAAAAATGGAAATGAGCATCAATAAGAAGGTAAAGCACAAGTGAGGACTGAAATAGACCTCACAGCTGCAGCTGCCGGACCAACTCCTAAAGGTCGCCTGCAGGCCACCAGCATCAGTTGTTACTAATGAAGTATCAAACTGACTGTGCATGGAATACAGCGCTGCAGATAAAAATACTGAACTGACTGAGGTTGTCCACACCTCACACACACTGAATAAAACGTACCCATCCCATAACAAGCAGTGTGGTCAGCTGACTCTGATCCCTGGAGTCTGGTGAAGTAACCCATGATAGCCTTAAACGGAGTATCGTAAAAAGCATGACAAGTCAGTTGAGGAAATTAGAATGGATATATCCATTTCTATGCGTATTAAGTAGTGGCAAATGCATATTCATAATGGGCCGGTTGCTAATTATGCAGTAATAGGACTGTGTGAGGGTATGCGTGTGTATGTGTATGCACATGTGGTTATTTAATGGGTAATTAGCTGAGATAAGAAACTAATAAGCACTGTACCTCAAACACTGGCTTCTATTACAGTGAGTCTACCAATGTATCTGGAAAAAAACCATGTGGACAGAAAAAACAAGATGCCGGAATAAGTCAAAACCACACACGCACACACACACACTCACACAGTGCCTGGCTATAAAAAGTGCAAAGGGCCAAACTGTAGGGCTGTCTATACGTGTGTGTGTGTGTGTGTGTGTGTGTGTGTGTGTGTGTGTGTGTGTGTGTGTGT
>JAVQJD010104422.1:0-21204 GCA_036023655.1 Nannoperca australis
TCCAACCCCCCCGGCTAATATGGGATCCGGCAAATGCAAAATTCGTGTGGGGGTGTGTAAAAACAAACCTACGGCGTTTTAATTTTAAATTATCCCCCCCCCCCCCCCCCCCCACACACACACATACACACACAAAGCCTCCAGCTGTGCAGTGTACACACCACCCTCTTTGTGTGAGTGTGTAGACATGATTACAGTAACTAACTTGCTCAGCAGCAGTGAGATGCACCAGTGGAGGCCGTTGTGTGTTTGGAGCAGCTCTGAACTCCTGCTGCTGAACAGGATGAGGTCATGGGGACGTTTCCTCCAAGTTTGACACAAGTTTGTTTCCATGTAGGGTAAAGACACACCCAAACAAGCCTGCTTCACTAGCTCCTCTTTTTTCATTTCCCTCCCCCCTTTCTCCCCCCTGCTGGTTGGGGAACGCCCTGTCTCTGCATATCTAAGAGCCACCATTCTCTCTGGCTGCCCATGCATCACTCTGGAGTGGCAAGTCTGACTTGCCCAAGAACAAAAAGTCCATCTCTAACATCACATGCCTGCATGTGGATGACATCAAATAGGTGTAACTGGAGAGATGAGGGCTCCAGATAAGGAGTGTGTGCATTGTTACGTGTTATCTCACCTGTCTGGCTCCAGGTCGACAATGCCCATCACTATGATCTTCTTCCCTGGCCGCATGCCGCCCCGGATGCGCCCGCTGAATGGCACAGTCTATGCAAAGTAGTACACAATGAATAAGTTAAGCACAGCCCGGGAGCGAGCGTCAAACGGGGACACTTAGGAGACCGTTAAAGCATCTTTCATACCAGGAGACGGGACAGATCCTCCTTGTCAGGTGAGATGAGGCCGGGGTTCCCCAGCGAGTCCTCCAGGCGGTCATCTCCCACATTCTTCAACAGCATTGACAAAAGACACAGGATGCAAACAGTCACGTACCGCTCTGTCAGGTAGGACATACCCCGGCCCGGAGGCTGCAGGCCCGGTAATCAATAAACACGCAGCGTGGCCTCGCGCGCGGCTCTTTCCAACACCCACAGACCTGTCGCGTTGTTCTCGGGGATCCAGCCGCGAGCCACGTGAGACTGGAAATTAGCCGCGATAACCGTGCAGCTGTCCGCGGCGTAAACGCGCCAGCTGAGCGGCCTGTGTGAGCGCACATCACCGCTGCGTTTCACCGACAACATATCGGATTCCGCGTTTCCTCCCGGCGGCCACAGATGAAAGAGGAGTCGCCCCGCGCCCTGAACGCGCCGGATCACCGACATTAAACCAGACGCACGGGCCTCCCGCACAGAAAACACACGCACACACGAGAAACACCCCCCGGTTCCCCCCGAAATACTCACTATTCCGTCCTTCTCCGCTACCTGCACCGCCATCTTGAGCAGAATAGCATAGGATGCTGCGTGTTACCGGAGCAGAGGCGGCCCTGCCGGGGGAGTGCGTGCTGTGTCCGCGTCGTGGCACTGACTCAGGAGGATATTCCTGTTCCTGCTCCTATTCCTGGGTCTCCACGTCTGATAGTCCGGGCCTGACGGAGAGCTCAGGACATCCCTCCGCTCCACCGCCTGTCTGAAATGGGTGGATATCTGCTGACGTATGCTTTATAATAATTACAGACTCAAAGCTTAATCCCCTTCTGTTGGAGAAGGCTAATCAGACAGATTTCCTCGGCCCTTCACCCAATTAGGCAACGCGCTCTTTGGGCTTTTTATTTCCAAATTGGGTCAACAATCCACTTTACATCTCAGACTGAATAACCAGTGGCCAGTGTGCGACACAGTGGGGCTGTGGGCCAAAGTGTGCGCACTCAATACTGCAGAACGATTCAACAATACTGTCGACCTCTGAGGCCACAGCGAGATAGAAATAGAGCCGTCTGTGCTCCGCTGTGAGACCCGGAGCATGAAGTCCTCTTCAGTGAATCAAGAGGGACATTCACAATGTCTCCCTTTCATTGACTTTAATAACCCCCCCCCCCTCTGTGTCCATTCCTGTGCATGCAAACACCCTCTTTCTAATTGTGTGTGTGTGTGTGTGTGTGTGAGTGGGGGGTGTTCCTCGTTCACTTAACTGGTCCACTCTGCCCCTCTGTGGACATTTACAGGCATTACAAGCTGAAGCAACGTGAACAAGTCAGCCAATTAAAATCTCTTAAAGCTGTTTATATCAGGGATTTAATAGATTCAGTTACATGACACAGTCCCATTAGCAAAGTATATCTTCTTTCATCCCTTTAGACTCTTTTAAAATGTGACATCATTGCCACGTGAGGTTGTTGTTTTTTACCCAAAGTGCTTTGAAGCAAGACATTTAAAAAAAAAAAAAAAACATTTATGGCCACATCATGGCAGCAGTAGTATCACAGTCTACACAGCTCTATTTAACATCAATGTATAAATGTGCGAGTTGCAGCACTGACACGTCCACCAGCTGGTCTTTACTTCCCCTCTCACGCAGCGACTCAATAACAGCAGAAATGTTTCAGTACACCAATTCCCCACACGAATCCTTCAGCAGCAGACATTAACACATGCTTAATTACAACAGTGGGCATCACTGACGCCCGTGTGTTCATTAAAAACACACTGACACATTTTAAAGCAGCGTTTTACTATAAAAGCTAAATGCTTAATTTATTGGGAGCCTTTTGTTCTTCTTCCAAGCTTCTGTTCAGTTCCTGCAGTTTCCAAGTAGTTTAGGTATTGAACTGACCTGGTTGTATGTGATTGATCCAGGTTGAAGGACTATTACCTTCATTCAGGGTCAAGAGAAATCACTTTTTGACACATTTGATCCACCATAAAGGTGTTTCTGCTAGTTTACGGTGCATTTTTGAACCAGTTCAGCCTGAACTAAGTATCGGAATTTCTAAAATCACTTAATGTAGACACTTAATAGTATGTCGTACTCTAGTAAATGAGTTGCTTTTCTCCTTTAAACACTGATCAGCGGTGATTAAAGTCTTTGTCATGCAGTGCTGAATCTCTTGATTTGTGCCTCCACCTTGTGGTTTCTTTGGGGAACTGCAACGTGTTTCAAAAATAATGTCCCCCTCATTTGTTGATAAATCTTCTTTGCAGTGGTTTGATGAGAGAAGACGCGTGTCAAACACACGTCTGTCGAGATGAACCAGCCTGATGCATCTTCACACGATGAGGGAGTGAAGGGTGGATTCAACCGGCTGAGACCCCTGCCAACAGACACACTGCTGAAGGTGAAGGGCCTTTGCTAATGAA
Source organism: Nannoperca australis (assembly GCA_036023655.1). Lineage (NCBI taxonomy): Eukaryota > Metazoa > Chordata > Actinopteri > Centrarchiformes > Percichthyidae > Nannoperca > Nannoperca australis. The sequence continues at coordinate 3,243 of JAVQJD010104422.1, forward strand.
ATGAATGCAGGCAGGTTGGTTACACAGTCAAACGTTATTTGGTGTTCTTTTGAATCTCATAAAAGATGTATATAACAAAAAATTAAGATTGAAAACATAAAAAAACGACAGGAACTGAACTCATATCATAGCTATATTTGGCAAATCATTTATTTAAATTCAAGGAAACTGAACCTCGTCACTTCACATCAAATGACAAGTCAAAATGTATGTATTTATTTATTTATATGGCAGTGGAGCGCCAGCTGTAGTTCTTGTGCTCTGCAGCCCGCACACAGCAGCTCTCTGACGCCCAGAACTGGCAATGAATGAGCAGAAAATCCTCCAAAATCCAGTCTTTTCGAAGTCAGTCGTTGCTCTTGACAGTCAGTATTTAAACCTGAGGGAACAGTTGGTCCGACTTTAGTATAAAAAAGCCCCGCAGCGCATCCATCCACCCCTCTCTCTCCTCCTCTCTCTCTCTCCGCGCAGAGACCCAGCCGGCTGCCCGGTCCGTCCTTCTCCCCGCTGCCATGGCCGCGGAGGCTGCCGGTCAGGATGACGCCACGGCCGGTGCTGCAGACTGCACCGAGATGCAGGAGAGGGTAAGGTGCTTTTGGATCATTTAGGGCGCTCTGTTTGCGATAACGTTCAGGATCGAGGACGTCCCCTGCCAGCAGGCCTCTCCAGCCCCCGACGCTGCTGCTGCTGCTGCTGCTGCTGCTGCAACAAGATGGAGAGAAACTCTGCAGGATGCAACCGCGACGGATTTCGGTTATGTGGTTTTGGCACAATAATCAAGCTAGACAATTTGGTTTGGAGGGAGGGGAGGGTTTAGAGAGATAAGGGGGGAGCGAGGGAGCACCGTGCACCACACTGCTGCTGCAGAGCTCACATCCTGTGTGACGCGCTGATGTGAAAGGGAGAAGTGAAAGTGCAGCAGCTGGTCGGTCGGTGGATGTAGGGCTACCGAGGCTCAGCTTATAAATAGCCCGACAGGAGCCATTCTTTTAACAGTTTGGGTCTCAGTCGCCGCGTTTTCCGCTGAATCCGGAGAGACTCGAGCGCGCCTGTCGAGCCCGGTTTCTTCCACTTGGCGGTGACGCCTGTTGGCAACAACTTGGCAAGAAAGGTAGGAATTTTCCTCTGATCAACAGAGCCGAGCCGAGCCGAGAATAGGAATGAAAAGAGGCTCATTGTTAGAGGACAGTGTCCAGCAGAAGAGCCTGCAGAGGCACAACGTGATGTTTTAATTACAGGCCTGTTCATCAATGGGACTGCAACTGAAGTCTCTTTATATTAATGCTTTTCTACCAATTCTAGACGCGGATTAAAAGATCAAGCTCTTAAAATGTCAAAATCACAAGTTACGAGAGCCTAAAGTCTTGTTTTCAGCTGGGTCCATTTAGAATGAATCATTTTATGACAGCAAACAGTGAAAATCAAGTTTATCTGAAGCTGCAAACATCAACTATTTGTGTTTTTTATGCAAAAAGATGTGCAAACATTTTAATGCTTTGACTTAAAAAAAAATAAAAAAACCCTATGCTTTATTCTCTAAATTCTAAATAAAGCCAGTTGTTACAGCGTGGAGAAGGGTGTGTGTGTGTGTGTGTGTGTTATTGTATGTGTGCGTCTGTGTGTGTGTGTGTGTGTGTGTTAGGTGGGTATTGGCATTCTTCAGAGCAAAACATCTATCCTCCACCTGCAGGCGGGCAAACTGAACCCGTTCTTCCACTTTGCACTCACTCGACTGAGATGTTTGTGTCCGATGATTCATATGTTGTTTGGTAGTTGCCTTCAGTCTGTGGACTCACTCATCAGCCACTCTTCCTCCTTTCCACTTCCCACCTTTTGCCTCCATCTGCTCTCAGGGTGAGTGTTTGCCTATCAACTGCTGCTTTATCCTCAATCAAGTGTTTTCCTGTAGATGCCTCGACTTTATCTCAGAAGTTATCTCAGATGTCACTGATGGATCTCCCCTCCGGTGACCACAGAACGAGGGCGAGATCCGTCTTAATGTTTTGCAGATGTAGGCTGTGGTGCCAAAGGTGAGGCCGCCAACCAAATGCGTCAGATTACACAATGCAATCTGCCTAATCTCCTCACTGGAAAACGAGAGATGCTGGATTAAAGGAGGGAGTTAGTTGGAGGCCCGGGAGGGGAGCGGGGGACCCGTGAAAGTTATTAGAGATTACTGGGCAAAGGATTGTTTAACGACCCAAATACTTCCCAAATAGTCTGCTGAAGCTTCACCAGATGCAGAGGAACCACCAGGAGTATGAGGGAGCTGGTTCGGGTATGCTGTTGTGCCAGAAGTCAGATTCATCTTGGACCTTTTGGTTGTATTCTTGAAAAAGTCACCTCTACCGGTGACTGGGTGGCCCCGGGTTAATTCTGATATCTTTCCCTTTCTTTTCCTTCTATGTATTGTGAAGTTATAAATATGTGACTGTATCTGCCTTTCGGGGTCGGACTCAAATGCATCGTGGAGAAATGCATGTGAGGATGATATGATATGAGGATGATCACAGAAGCATGTTATTGCTATAAAAAACTCCCATTCTTGCTTGTTTAACTGAGGATTTATTCCTTCATTCAGTTAACTGAATACGTATGGTAGGTTGTAATATGTGGGATTACAAACTAAAGCAAGACAAGGGAATGTTAATTACCTCTAAATTCCTTGTATGTGTAAAAATACTTACTTGGGGCGAATGTGATATATCGTCTGTGAAAAGCAGGTGTGACATGAAGGAAACGTGACAACTTTGGCCATCGTATCATTAATACAGTGCTCCAGTAATGGATGTATTACAGCAAAACCACCTCAGAGACCAAAACAAAGAACAAAAGAAGCTTGAGTTTAAAAAGATATCATATAATATATAAAAACATGACACGATTACAACACTGAAATACATTCGATCTTTCCTGCGAACAATATTTAACGTTCAGTGGCAGAAAACTTTGTCTTCCTTTTGATATGAAGGTGCACGTTAAACAGCCCAGCATCAGGTCTTAAAGAAGAAGAAGGTCTTAAAGCTGAAGAAGAGATTTGTCCCACAGTGAGGAAAACAAATACTATTTATACACAGAGAGTCTGAAGTGTTCATAATGTATATATGTACATACAGTGAATAATGGAGGACAAGTGCATCATCATAGTCCTTTTCTCTCTGAGGTTTTGATGTCTTTGTGTTACTTTTGCTCAGTTTATTTGGTGAAATCTGAAAAGGATCAGTATGTTTCTGCAGACAGACAGTCACAAAGAGGTGTTATTGTTGTTTAACACAGTGTTGTCGTCTCTTCCAGCTGAAGGAGGGGAATATGAAGGCTGATTTGGAGGCTCCGCCGCCCGCTGGACACGAGAACGTTGCAATCCGGTGCCGAGATGTGTGCCGGTCGTACGGCAAACTGAAGGTCCTCAGCAGCCTCAACCTGACGGTACCACAGGGGCAAATGTGAGTGGAGCGTGCTGACTCTTATCCGTCACCATGGTGGTTTCCCACGACTGATAAGACATTTATCTGTTTGTCAAAACTAAGGAGAAGTTTCTGCTCATTTCTTCTTGTGGTTGATCATTTTTTCTTGGACTTAAATTGTTTTTCTTTTACCCAGTCTGGTCAATTAAAACAAATTCTTATTACAGCGGACGTCCAAAAAGCTGAAAAGCTAATTACACCTACTTTTTATAAAGATATACTGTTAAGTATGTATTTTAAAGCCTTACAGCTCCACCTCTCCCCTTGTAGCACTAATCAGGCACAAACAATGAACTTGTCCTTCTCTTCCCAGTCAGCAGGCGTGTAAATAAGTGTCCAGGTTAAGGACCTGGCTTCAAACAACCTTTGTCTTGTTCCTTCTGACTAATCAGTAGCCAATTTCCAAATAACTCTACTTTGTTTGGCACCTTGAAGCTGAAACAGGGTAGTGAGAGGTATTTTTTTGAGAGTTTTGCAAAGAAACGTAGAGAGAAAGGAAGTGTTTTACTTTCTAGTGCAGCTTAAAGATCCCAGAGGAAATGAAATCATGTCATCTGTTGTTCCTCTGCACACAGGCTCTTTGTGATAAATGATTTATGAGTTCCAGGATCAGTTTTCTCGCACATACCTGCATTTCTGAAGTGACAAAGTAGACGAGGAAGATTGGGGAAAAACAAACAACCTCCAGTCAGAAATAGTTTATGCTTGTTTAACAGTTTCTTTCCTGATCTGCGCACGTTGTGCAGAGAAGCTACAGGGAAGTGAAAAATATGCGCCCGTTTTAACAGATTAGAAATGTGCAGCATGAAAAAGTGGATATAGTGTTACACCTAGAATGCATACAGAGAATATGACTTATTCAGAAGTATGGTGTATCTTTATTTGTCAGGATTTTACTGAACAGAAGCCACAGTTTCCATGTATTTCCGGTTAGTAATGACTAGCTGTGACAGAGTTTGTTACTAGTTTAACAATTGCTCTGAGAGCGCTGGTGTTTGATCTAAAATGCTCCTGATTCTGTGTTGCAGTTACGGCCTTCTGGGGCCCAGCGGATGTGGGAAGACCACGCTTCTGAAGTGCATGGTGGGAACTCTGAAAATCTCGCGGGGTCACATCACTGTGTTGGGGAAGCCACCTGTGTTCCCTGGTCACGACGTGCCAGGGAAGATGGTGGGATACATGCCGCAGGTAAACACCACACATTACAATGTATAATCCACACATTTGAAGGTATATTTTTGTTAATTACATGTATAAAAAATATCAAATTAGATCTGCTTAAAAACGTTCCTGCTGCAGTTGAAAAGAAAAGATCTTAAACAGTCGTAAATCTAGCTTTTTTTAAAAACCTGCAGATTCCCAGTGAAGTTCCTTGCACCTCTTTGTTTAACATTAAGTCCGAGTACCTCTAAACCTTTCTTTGTCCAGCGAAAAGGTTTTTAAGAATGTGTGTTTCTTCCCCCCACATTAACAGTGTGGAGCTGCTCATCACAGCCTTAAACAGCGGATTAAGTGCACTTGCTCAGGGGCTTCTTTAATTTAGCCTCTGTTGCAGCCAGTGACCTGTACCTGAGTCTCATTACTGTCAGAGAGGGTATCTGATGAGGCTGATAACACGTGGCATGTGTCCTCCTGTGTGCGACTCTTAGCATCACATTCGTCCCTGTAGGAAGTGATCTGTGACCCGGAGGGGAAGTAACGCGACACCTCATCTGTTCCCCAGCGTGCAACTGTTGTGTCGCCGTGGTGAACGTGGCTTGTGCTGTTGTTATTTAAGCCCTTAATGCTTCAAGATTAAACATTTTCTCCAGATATCTGGGCCGGTAATCCTTTCAGCGACGGAAGACGAAGCACAAGTGCTCAGAAGGCAGCAGTGCAAAAACAGTAAAACAGGCAGTAACTTAGTGAATCTATTGTAATTATGTTATATTATATATTAAATATATTATTTTATTTGTCCTGAGCATATTTATATATTATATATTTAGTGACACATTAGACATTTAGTTTATTTCTTTATCAATAAACTAAAGAATAATGGGAGAGATGCCATAAGATGCTTTTTTGGTACAGATTGAAATGTGTGATTTGATGCTCCTATCATCTTGTGTCATGGCCCCTCTCTTCACCCCAGTCTGTCCAATAAAGGCTGAAACAATGGCCATCAAATATGAGTTTCAAGCAATACCCCTTTTCACTGATTAATCTGCTGTAAAACACACACAACCTTTAACATCGTTATCTTTGTGTCGCGCAGGAGCTGGCGTTGTACAACGAGTTCACCATCAGTGACACCCTGACCTTCTTTGGACGAATCCACGGCCTGACGTCGAAGGAAACCCAGACGCGCATGAATTTCCTCATTGACTTCCTGGATCTACCTCAGAAGCACAGTCTGGTCCGAAACCTCAGGTAAAACCAGGATGCAGTGGGTGACAGGGTGAGTTTAATACCCAGCAGCTTAGAACTGAGCTTCTCCAGAGAGGGTCAGATTTCTTTTTTAAAACTGTATGCAGGAGTGATTGTAGGCTTAATTGTGCATCATATCACTGCATTTCACCTACAGTTCTCTAATGCATTATCAATCAACCAGTGCTGTTCAGCAACCACCTGAGCTTGGTAATAGGATACTAATACAACTACCATCCTTTGAGTTATGCACTGAGGTCCCTTATTGAGAAAACAACTGCACACTGACCAAACATTTATCTTTTTTGTGCAGTTCTTCTGCAGCAGGACGTTTTAAACATCCTGTGTTGGATTCAGCGGTGGTGAGCTGAAGCCAAATGCAGTTTAACTGTAGGTAAACTGTTTTACAGCTGTCTGCCTGTGGACTTTGACACCTGAATTACCAGAACACACGCAGACAAACACAGAAACATAATCGCTGGTTGTAAACCCCAGTGCCCATAAAACTATATGACGCTGGCTGGTGCGGAGACAAACTTTAATATATACTGCAGTACTATGATACACACAGAGTTTGGATGTAAATACAGCAGTGCAAGATGAAGAGTAAAGTGCTGGTCTTCTGTTTTATCAGTTTAAACATTCAAATCCAAAACCACGGCTACAGTCAGAAGAAGATCTTTACAAGAAGTTCACAGACGTTTCAGCGTCGTTTTAGGCTAATAAACTAAAATGGATCTTCATCAGGGGCAAACAGCCCAAATGTTACGAAAAGTAGCCCAAAGTTTCACAAGAAGCCATTGAAGCAAAGGTCCACAGAGGGTTACATTATATATCAGTGTATTGTGTATGTGCTGTATTTGTTGTAAAGAAGTTCCTCTTTGTGCTGTTAAAGTTGTTCTTATCACAAGATATTATCTTAAACAAAGTAAAGCTTTGTTTTCTCAGAGGCTGCGTCTGTCACTCTACTTTCAGCCTCACCCCGGCTTCCCACCACCATCTAAATCAGAAGTGTGAGCTTTAAGCTGGTGGGCGGCTCAGTTTGTAACATGCAACACTGTCCCACTGGACAAATGGTCGTATCGTTTCCAGTCAACTTCCTGTGGCGGAGATGTCCGGCAGCTTACTCTGCCCCAAGCCAATATCAGCTACTCATATTTTTATCTTTTCCACAGAGAAGGAAGCCGTTCAAAGACCAAAAAGCCATAAAAGGAAACGATCAAGAAATAGAAATTAAAAATAGAGTATCTGGCACTTTAGCAAAATATTTCTGTTGAATCTCATCCTTGAGTTTAAAAGTTATTTTTGAAAATGTGACTTCATTCTCTCTCAGGCACCGATAGAGATCAATAAAAGTGGTAGATGACTTTATTGGAGGAGGAATAATCAGCATTTCAAGATTTGTACATTATGATATCATATCAATAACACACAGATAGAAAGAAGATAAAGATCAAATAAGAACCATAAAAAAAACACAACAAAAAACGTATAATCTAACACAGGCGCATAATTGATTAGTGTAGCCGTATATATCAGTCACATCTACTTTTCACAATAGCACTCAGTAATGTTTGTGTTTTATTTCAGACTTTGCGTGTTGGCGTCATATTAAAGGTCTGTTGTGTTAATGATGTTGCAAAAACAAGCAAGTTGTTCTGCTGCAGCTTTTCGTGACACGAGGCTGTTTAAACTGCTCACAGTGAATAATATGAAAGATATCCCTGGGATGAATAAACACGACACGTGGCCTCATCGATTGTTTCCGCTTCATTTCGTTCTTTCTTTTGTCTTTAATACACTCTGGGTTCAGTCAACTAATTTGTGATTCATAAAAAACAATTTTTTGTTTTAAGGTTAATCTGTCTAAATGCCACTTCATCCTGACGTTCCTCTGTCAGGTCTCGTGCTCCTCCGTGTTGTCAGGCAGGTTCTGTCTCTGCTACTCCCTCAGGAGTGAGCGGCATGCCACGAATGATCGTTACGAAACGATCAGGAATGTGGGAGAAGAGTCACCTCTGTTGCCTCGGGCTGTTTTTGTTTTCTCACTTGTTTCCCATTTGTGTGTGTGTGTGTGTTTTGCAGCGGGGGTCAGAGGCGCAGGGTGTCTCTCGGAGCGGCTCTGCTCCAGAACCCAGAGCTGCTGATCCTGGACGAACCGACGGTCGGAGTGGACCCCGTGCTCAGGGCCAAGTATGTAACACACACACACACACACACACACACACACACACACACACACACACCCTCATAGCTGTTCTCAGTTTTACGTCACTCTAGGAAAAAATACAGCCCTGGTGTTTATCAAGATCAAACATTTGTAATTTCACATGTGCCCTAATAAAAACACAAGAAACTAAAGGGAGACACTAGATTTACATACATATAGATATAAAATATTGAAATCTCAATATCCCTTGTGATTAATGTGACAGTGTGTAAGGTGTGAGTGGTGGAGCTTCCTTACAATTTACTTTGGGAGAGATGTGATGAGGATCTGAAGATACATGGTATTTATTCTAAACTCCTGTAGGAGTGAGTGAAATGAGACTTTTTATTCAGCAGGAACGGTTGAATCATGAATGAGTTCGCATCACTTAACTACAACGAGTCCTTAAACACCAGTAAAAGACAAAATTTTAATAGTAATGTGATCAATCAATAACCAAAACCCCATATAAAAGCTCTCATGTCACAATATTGATATTACATCAATATACTGCCTGGACACATAGATAAAGATTATTTTCCTAGTATCTTAGTTGGCTTCAAGAAATTGTTATCTTGTTTGATAAGTGTTGCAGCTGTAAAATTTAAAATGGCTGGCATGAGAAGTTAATAGTCAATTGTTGTCGTTGTCACATAATCCAGATGATGGTTAAGGAATTAAATGTAACTAAGTGTGTGTCCGGAGCAAAGCACTCTGTGTTTAGGAGTTCATGCTTCATTTCCAGTGTTGAAGCTGCCATGCTGCCTTGTACAATCCTGCCTAATCTTTAAAAACACTGACCCTCTTAAACTACTGAAGAGGAATGGACCAACTCCTGTTCTCTGGGCCTTGAATCAAGTAATCCTGATGCCAAGTGTTACGTAATTAGTTTGGTTTTTCTTCTTCTAGGATCTGGCAGCATCTGGTGGAGATTGTGAAGACGGGGAAAGTCTCTGTCATCATCACCACACACTACATAGAGGAGGCGAGGCAAGCCAATGTGGTGAGACAATTCATACATGCATGGACACACACAGAGAGAGAGGACCCTCATGCTTCTACGTAAACACAGAAGGACAAATTAAGCATAAACACAAGATTTAGGAATTCAGCAAAATCAATAGAACAAAGTGCCGTGTTCACGCTAGTCGTCATGTTTCGCCCCTTCATAGAAAAACAAAGAGTCCATTGATATCTGCACTGTGTCAACATGTTAGATGAAGTTTATTCTCTATCAGCTTTGACAGGAGGGACAAAAGCTCACACTGAATGAGAGACTTCCTATAGAGTTTGTATAAAAGCTCTCTTGTGTCTTTATTGTCACATTTTATGGACAAAACAAAAAGTTTGCCTACATTTTTAGTTACTTTTGTTTTGACTTTTTTATAATTTGATCTTTTGGTTCATGAACCAGTTTAATGGATACGCCTGTTGATAATCTATATGTTTCTTACTGTCAACAAAGCCTACGAAAAAACTAAACCAACAATGATTTGATTATTTGACTATTGTCTGTGTATCCAAAGCCTGATTCCTCTGTGCCATAAAGATCTGTTATTGTCTAAAAACTATTAAAAACACATCAGTGAACCACACTGTTGCACTGGACGACAGTTGCCTTCATTATAGGGAACCTGCTGCTGTAGATACTTACTGGAGCACCAAATGTGTATTAATCCACCACGGAAAATAGTCCCCAACAAATGCACGACTTACTCCTGTTTGAGAAACGTTGGCTAAGTTCTACAGAGCCCAGCTGTGTTATGAAATTATTTAGCTTTTTTAAATAAAACAAAACAATATAGTTACGCATATGTTTTGGTGATTAGTTAGTTATTTACACAGATAAGTAATGGCCGAGTCCGACTGCACACAGAAAAACATAAAACTGAATTGCTAGAAAAGTAATTACCTGAAAGAAGTTTATTTGCTATGACTACATGATTTTTATTACCGGATCATGGTGCGTGAGATTAAAAGATTGGTTTGGACATTGGGCCTTTGCAGCTGGTGATTGAAATCTGTGCTCAAAACTCAGCATAGTCTGAACTCCACCGAGGCAACACATACAGACAGTGTAACAAGACACACAGAGAGAACTGGAAGTAATGCAGACACACATTTAAAAATACAGTTAACAGACATTTTCTGGTTTCATTTGTGCACAAAAAGTCACAGATTTCAGTCAGAATCAGGTCAAAATACCACTGACTAAGTGCTTTTATGATAAACGCTCACACACAAGAGCAACAGTAAAAACGACATGGATTACATACAGTAAGCCTATAGCCCCACATTTTTACAGTGCATTTAACTAATACTTGGCTCAGCATACATCCAGACTATGAGTTTAGTAATTGTTTCACCATTTATCTTCTTTTGAAGTCCATAAAACCGAGTGCTTTGCAGGTGTAATTTTGTACTGCAGATTAGGCCACCTCAAGACACGTTTGTTTTCTTTTTGTTTAAAGGTATAGTTTATCTTTTGGGGAGAAATGCTTATTAGCTTACTTGTATGTTCTTAGCTCGCTTGCTAACGTTAGCCACCGGCTAGCCCACAGAGTTGGACGATGTGTGAACTCTGCAGCTTCAATGTGAGGATGGGACTCCTGTGGTAACGTTAGCTAGCTGTTGATGGACAGTAACACCCTCAAAAAGTGTTGTTTTCTACCTGTTTAAATACAGAAGATGTGTGGGTGTGGAGGCCTAAAACAATAGTGGAGTTAGTTTGAGTAACACTCCTGTGATTTCTCCAGGTCGGCCTCATGAGGAATGGCCATTTGCTGGCTGAAGGCCCTCCAGACGCAGTCATGAAGCAGCACAGTGCAACAGTGAGTACTCTCACCCTCCCGGGGGTGCAGGTCGTCAGGGCAGGGAAGCTGTTCATGGGACCACAAAGCAAAACAATGTTATATACTAGAGCAACTTTATATTAAAGATATAAAGAAGAATAAGATATATATTGATAAAAAGTTACATTTGATGAAGGAAGAAAGTGAGATTCTTATTTCTGACCTGGCTTCAAGCTGGAGGACCCAAAAAATCTGCATATTAAAAAGAAATAAAAGTAAACATACTGTAAATTGTCGTCTGGTCTCCGTTGACCCACATTATTTTCTGCCGCAGACCCTGGAGCACGCCTTCCTGCAGCTGTGTGAGGCGTCGGATCATATCGACTCTAAACGGGAGTCCAGTCCGCTGAAAAACAGCCAGTCATTCGAGAGCGGGCGGGACGAGAGTCGGCCAATACTCGGGGTCGGAGCAGGAGCTGCAGAGGAAGTTCCCAAATATTCAGGTACTATTTTGACACCAACAGCACAGGTCTTATTTCAATATTTCAGATTCTCATTAGATTATCAGTTAATCTCCTCAAAACATGTCCAGTCTGTGAGAGTGTTGCTGCTTCAGATTTCTCCATCTTTGAAATGGTCGTCTTAAACAACTACTTCTCTTCTAATCTTAGAAAACCTTTTTGGCTGATTAAATACTGTTCTGATAGTTTAATATATAACAAAAAATCTTATGTATGTGTTTTTATGTGATAATCTTAATTTGTATAGTACCTACAGCTGTCAGATGAATGTGGTGAAGTGGAAAGTGGCTTGAAAAGAAAGTACAACTGTACTTGAGTGAATGCACTTGTTAGTTCGGAGCATCACCTTGCAGAGTGTGTACTTGTGTGTGTTCAGCGGACTGGAAGGTGCGAGCCAGACACGTGCTACCGAAGTGGAGAAACATCGCTGCCCTGATGATCAAAACAATGGTGCGGATGAAGAGAATGCCGGGGTACGTTGTAGTTAATGTTTAACAGCATTAAATAGCAGACTGTAGTGGTGGTACAGTGTTTCCCACTGCTGCCCTCTCCCCCCCCGCCCCTGTGCTCGCAGCTCGCTGTGTTTCCAGTTCTTGCTGCCCGTCATCCAGGTCTCTCTGATCTGCCTGTGTATTGGAGGAGACCCAAAGGGGATCCAGGTCGCTGTGGTGAACAACGAGACCGCCCCCTCAGCTTACAGCCAATCACTGCTCACCTTCCTGGACAACTCCAGCGTGCACCAGGTATTTATTTGACCTCGGGAGACGCTGATATTACTACACGTCAGGCACGATGACCCCTTCTGTTCTCATATGTTCAGCCAAAGAGGAAGTTGGAATACAGAAGTTGGTTCTGTGTTTGTGCACCAGGTTTGTTTTTCTCCAGCTGATACATTAACTGTAAAACTGTTATTTTCTGTTGTTTATTGGTTATGATAATGAATTTGTGCATGAAGGATTGTTCAGAGTGACTGTTGTGCCTCTGACATGGTTCAGTCTCTCAGAAAGGAAGTAACAGGCCTCTCTCCCAATTGTTATATTTTATTTAACAAAGGAGTTTCACTTCTGTTCCTGGCCGAACAGACTTCCAATTTCTAGGAAATAAGTGAAAGATGTGTGACTTCAAACCACAATCTTTCAATAGCTTCTAGTGAAGCTGCTCAATAACAAACGTCTGAAGAGTTGAATGTGTTTCACTGGATGCACTTGATTTAACAAGAATAAAACACATAGCGTATAATATCTGAATTATGTCGGTTCTTTGCATTCCCATAGGTGGCCCTGTCCCATGCGGAGGCTTTCAAGGGGATCTATGACGGAAAGTACTGGGGGGTCATCGGCTTTGGCAAGAACTTCACCAGCTACCTGACAAAAAGGTGAGACAAACAGCTTTAAGTTCATTTCTGTCAAATCCACTTATAGTTGGAAGCGTTTGTGTTCACATTCTCACACATGCAGCCTTTTTAAACATCATTTATGTGACTTGTTGCTTCGGAATATTACGTTTGCCAACGCGGTCCTGAAAAGTTGATCAAGAGGGCCCCAAAAATCACCAAGTCAACAGCGTTCAGAATACAGTTCAAACAGCAGGGTAAAGAGAGACTTGGTGTGAGCACAGATTTGAGTTTTCGCACTCACTACATGTGAATGTAATGTTTCTTTGTGCCTGTTTGTGACCTGACACGTCTCCACATGTCTGATTTGACGTTTTACGACGTGTCTCTGTCCCCTCTGCTCTCACTCTCATGTGACACTGTCATTGTTTTTGTTCCCAAACCTGCATTTCCTTCCTCATTTCTTTTGACTTACCTTTGATAGTTTCTCTTTAAACATGTCAAAGCAGACACTGATGACTTATGCACCTGCGAGGCGATGTGTGGTCATAGAAGACTGCGTTTGTGGCTCCATCAAAACGGCAGCGTGACGCACAGACAGCGTTGCAGCTGCGATGATTTCGTTTCCTCAAGATAACAACGTTTCTTTTCTCATGAGAATCTCTAGGACTGATCTGAATGTCATTTCTAACAGAACGACATAATGCAGTTTCTGCCTGTGTTAGACTTTGATTGAAGTCTGATGCCATGATCAATAATGGGTACTTTATACTCCTTGATCTGACATTTCCTGCTGAAAAACATTATAAATATCCTAAATAAGGGATTATCTTGTTATTTCTAGATACCAAAGCTTGTTTTCTTGAGATAAATGAAATAATTATCTCACAATTTCGAGATGCAAGCATGTACGTTCTCAGCTTATGTACGTAACAAACCAAACTGCACAAGATAACTGACACAAATTAACATTGCAGTTCGTAGAAAACATGGATACGTTGTTATATATCTACACGAGTGTGAGTGAAGGGTTTTATCACGGCTCTCTTAAAGCTGACTGAGGCTGAAAGTGAAAGAAAAAACGAGGAACTCCTGAAAAGCAGAAGTCGCACTTTTCCCGCTCACCTTTTTATAACTCACAGTCTCGGTTGTTCTAACAGTCTCTCTCTCTCTCTCTCACACACACATAAACACACACCGAAATCAAGTTGCAAACAAAGTCGTCATGTGGCGATGAGTCAATACTGGAGGGCAAAGTGCACAATTCTGTGTATACTTGTATGTGTGTGTGTGTGTGTGTGTGTGATGGCTGGGTGAACAGTCTGGTCCTTCCTGTCCCTAACACACCTGGGCAGGGCAGGGCTTAGCACCGACCAATCAAAACGCTCATGCTTACTGAATCATGTGACAGACCTGCCCTTCTGAGGAAAACGAGAGGCGTCTGCTCCCACGTCTTCTAAGCTGAACTGTTCAAGCAGAGTTATTTTCTGGATGATGATAAACTAGATGTGAGTTCATGACGTCAAAGTTTATTCTTTGTCTATCAGTTATTGTGTGGACGAGGCATGATGGGTACGGAGTTAATGCAAACCTACCTATTGATTACAGGAAAAAGAACATTTTTGAAATAATACATCTATAAACAATGGTAAATAAATGGTATTGGTGTTTGTCCATGTGCCTCTTAGATTTGATGATTTTCAGAATTTCTTTGTCTTATTTGATTGTAAAACGAGCATGTTGTGGCAGATTATCAGCAGATTAATCCAAATTTGAATCATTAGTTGCAGCCCTGCAGAGCTGTTCTCCAGGTGGATTTGTTAAACATAAAGAAGCTGAGACACAACAACACATCTCTCCTGGCTAAATGCTATTTGCCTGCAAGTACGTGTGTCTGGAACAGGACATGGAGGCTGTTGCACAGATGTTTAAGAGTTTGTTACAAATTAGCGGTGCAAGGCAAGAAACTGAAGCAGGAAGGAACTCAAGGCCTGGCTCCTGAAAAAAGTTCCGTTTACTTAATTGGATGCATTATAATATCCTCAATGTCAACAAGACCTTTGCAGACATTGCTAGAAATAATATGTCTCGCTAACCTTCCCAGATTTACTTAGATTAGTGATACCAGCCTGCAGTCACATGGTTAGCTCTGTAAACTAATTAGCTTGGAGGCCACGCTCGAATTAATTCAAAAAGATTTTTAGGTGTATTTGTGACATACTGTAGATTTAGTTGTGTTTTGACTACATAAAGATTTGTCTTTTACAGGATGATTCAGCGGCAGGTTTCCAGAGAGGTGGTTGACGGAGGATCTGTACACGTCTGGCTGGACCTGACAAGTAAGATGCAAACCCTTCTCATCAGTTTTTCTTGAAATGTGTCAATTTCAATACAAATTTCATTGAATAACTTCCATTACAATACATGGCAATAAATGTCCTGGTGCAGTTTAAAGAAGTTCAGAACTGAAGTGATATTCCAGCATGGGTTTTGTCAGGTTTTCTTGCCAGAAATGACATTGTACTATTGAAATCAATTACATTGTTTGGATTAACATGTTCTGTGCATGTTCTCTAATATCCAAAAGATATTTAGAAATATACAGAATCCCAGTGGAAATATAGTCCTTAACATGACTCATTACACACAGTTATCATATTGTGAATCAGAGGAGATACAGTTGTTAACTTTTGCTTTTGTTTAGATCAACAAATCGCCTTAATGCTGCAGAACAAACTACACGAGGCCTTTCAGGTATAAAATACATGTGGTCATTTCTGCTGTTTGTTTTGTCAACTTGTGCAAATATTCAGATGTTGTCATTTTCTTTCACGGAGAGATACAATCAGACGTCAGTCAACACATCCAGGAAATACAAAGATGTCAAGTACAGGAGACTGAAAACACTCAAAGTAACATAGCACACTTGGCTGTGTGCCCTCACTTCAGGGCACTACAGCAGCATTATGTCCTTAATATTATTATCAGTATTGCATATTAATGTTCAAGGCTATTATCTGGTTTCTACTATTATGCATTGCACCAGACCAAACTCTTCATATGTGCAAAATAAAAACTTGAATCGTTCATTTTGCAGGTTTTAGTAATCATGATTACGCTGAAGGTTGATTGAATTGAATTGCTGCCGAGCCCTAACAAGCTGCAACAATCTTATACTAAATGTGTTTAACTGGTGTTGTTAAACTTGAGCTTGTTACTCTGTCCTCTGTTCGCAGGCCTTTGTGGAAAGTAAGTTGGGCAGTATGTCGTACCTGGTCGACCTGCCAATAAAGGTAAAATAAACGCTTATGGAATAATAAAAGAATAAATAAATGAGTGTAATAACAATGTAAACTTGCCTAAAACCTGACTGTTGCGTTCTTAAAAGAGATGCTACTTGTGTTGCAGTTTGAAGAGCCGATCTATGGCAGTCAAAACACAGACTTCACTACGTTTGTGACACCCGGAGCTGTGCTCAGGTCAGTATGACAGCTGTTAATCAATAAATACTTAACTTCACTCTTCTTTTTCTACTCTTCTTCTACTTTAATGGATCAATAAGTGTAAAATGATAACAGTGATCCACTTTGCATGATGGATACTTTTACTTTTGATACTGTAAGTACATTTTACTGATAATACTTATGTATACTTATGTACTAATACTTTTAGTAGTATTTTATGGAAGTATTTTTACTACTTTAACTTAAATAAAGCATATAAATACAAAAAATGTGTTTTGTGATGTGTGTTTGCCCAGTTACCCCGGGGGGTGGGGGGGATTGAACCAGCAACCCGTCTTTTTTTATCCTACATGACAAACTGACGTTTAACTTCCAGTTTATTTCTCTCTTCCTCTTCTGCTTCCTCTCTGGCCCTCCAGCATCACCTTCTACCTGGCCGTGGGTCTGACGGCTCTCTCCTTTGTCCTGGAGAGGAAGGAGGGGCTTCTGGACAGGTGCTGGGTCGCAGGTGAGAGGTCAAAGTTCACACTGCTCCACACAAACATGAACAAGAGCCGCACGGTGCTCCATCTCTACTTCTGTACATCCCATGTCTTTGCAGGTTTTGAGGTTGGGGTGTGTAGAGTAGACACATTTTCTACACTTCAATGTAAAAGGAAAATGGGGGAGCTACTCAGCTGCTAAGATTTTAAATAATTGTGGATATTGGTGAAAAAGCTTCAGGAAGATTTTGGAAAACAAACATTTTTTCAGAAAATTGTCACATTTGCATCTTATATGCAAAAAGACACCTGTAGGAAACACACTATACTACTATACTTCTTGGATTTAAACATCTTTAATGATAAAATGGCAGACGTCGTCTAAAATGCTAATTTTATAACACTATTCTGGTTGATTGGATCTTTTTTGGGGGATAATGCGTACAGTATTTGCTCTTAATCTGTAGATTAATTTAAATCCTTTGACTGTCGATATTTATTATTGACAGGAATCCAATCAATGCGTCATGTAAGTGTAATTTGAGATATGACCAGTAGAGGGAGTAATGTGATCAGAGCAGGATGTGAAGATGTTTACCAGCAAGCAGACGCATTCAGAGTTGTTTTGCTTCTTTGCTCAATATTAATTATTGATTTTATATCTTTAAAATGATTAATAATTTAATAGAAAGCTATTTAGATTCCGATGATTTGATATGTTAATAGATTTTGGAGCTTTTAACTGAATAATAGATGTAATTTCTCTCTCCCAGGTGTGAGCTCTCTGGAGACGATGCTGGCTCACCTCTTCTCTCAGCTGTTTGTCATCAGCGTTCAGATCATCCTGCTGCTCCTCTTCATCTTTCTCGTCTTCAAGGTTCGTCCTCCTGACGCGGGCGATAAAACACACACAGCTGCACTGACAAACACGAACACACACACACACGGTTCAGATAAGACGAGACTTTATTGATTGGGAAATGCAGCAGCAGCAAACATAAGATATAGAATAAATAATAAAACAGCTGATAGAAATAAAGGCAGATATGACAGAGCTTTATTTATTTATTTATTGCTTTATTTATTATTTTCTTAAATGTACATGTGACGAAATACAGGAGAGGAAATGCATCATCTTGTTTGAGTCCAGGTTGACTGTGAGAACATCAACCCAGTGGGAACACGGGGATTCTGTTCAGCATTGATTTTCAATAGACGTGCATGAGAGAGAGGGAGAGAGAGAGAGAGAGGGAGAGAGAGAGAGAGAGGGAGGGGTGCTGGTGGTGGG
>JAVQJD010104431.1:0-22801 GCA_036023655.1 Nannoperca australis
CCCCCCCCCCCCCCGCCCCCGCCCCCCCAACGGGGTGATTAACATCTGATCAAATACAATGATGGATTGTCTGCTTGGGTTTTCTGAATGATACGTCTGTGCATCAAGTGGCTGTCAACTGGTAGTGCCATGATGTGGGAGGGAGGGAGAGAGACAACGAAAGAGAGAGAGAGAGAGAGAGAGAGAGAGAGAGAGAGAGAGGGGGAGGGGGGGAGGGGAGGAGAAAAAATGAGGGAGGGAGGGAGGCTGCAAATGGCAGCTTCTGTGACACCAGGGGAGGGAGAGACAGAGAGGGGAGAGGGAGGGAGAGAGAGAGAGAAGAAATAGTCAGAGGGAGAGAGTGTGTGAGAGTGAGAAAGAGAGAGAGAACAGCAGTCCAACTAGATCAGATTGCAAAAGATTGATAGAGAGAGCTGTTCAGCTAATAAGCAGTGCGGGAGTATTGGACAGTTTTATGGTAAATGTGAAGGATAGGCTTCATGTTAGTAAAGATGAAGGATGAGCAGAAGACCAGCTGAAGAAATTGCCTCAGAAGATGGAGATACAAAAACTTGAATTTTCACTGGGATAATCCTTGTTAAACGCTTCATACCTGTTTTGCACGTCCACCTCTGACTGAGCAAAAGCGCTCTGGCCCAAGGTTCTGTTGTTATTCAGCCTGGTCAGAACTGCGTTTCATCTGCGCTCGCAACAGCACCTGGAAAAGAGAGAGACAAGAGATCAAGCAAGGATGAAGAAATTCAAAGGGGGTCTGTGCCTCGTGCTGAAGATGATGGAGTGGTTTTCTCCAGTATTAGAGTAACACACAAAGAAGGAGCAGCTGCGGTGGCAGATGCAGAGAATGCCTCAGTTTGGTTAACAGGGACACTGGGAGAGAAGACACCACCTTTTACTTCTGCAGCCTGGGGGAGGACAGGTAGAAATAAAGGTAAGAGAAGGACAGAAAACTTCACCGCAAACATGCAGCCTGAATGTCATATAAATATTTGTCATAGATGTCACTCGTTTGCTGTGTTTTAAAAGTGGCACTGGATGGAAATGTGTTCTCTTAAACATGTTGTGTTTAACTGTGTTATCCTGTTAAAATTCTAATATCTAATATCTAAAACTATGAATTCCTAAACAATTTTTCAAAGCAATGGTTTAGAAACAGTACATAAAATACATTTTGAATTATGCTGAACTAGTCATTGCTTGCAATGGATTATTTAAGTTCATGTTTTTGTCCAAGCACATGTTGTCCCATAAAACTAGTAGAAAGCGTATAACAACTGCTAAAATTCCATGACTACTTATCATTTATCTTACCATTGCTGTAGGGTTCTTGCTTTATTTCAAATACACTGTGCTGTAGTATAGAGCCATGACAGCAAATGTTTTACTGATCACATATTTACAAGAGCACAGTGTACATCTTTAATATATATGTATAATTATTTTGAGTTTTCCATACTAAGGCTCTCATGCAGGGTTGTTTACTTTAGCCTTTAGCTTACATATCAGAATGGCCAACAAGGCCCTGCCTGTCAATATCAGGATGTGATATTGACAGGCTTCCAACTCCCAAAGGGCTACAACGAAAGCAAAACAAAGACAAAACTCAAATGAAGAAGGCAGAAATCAGTTAAGACAAAAATGAAATTCTGAAGTGAACAGCCAATATTTGAGTCTACAAAAACATCTCCACATGGCCTCCATTCACATCACAGCTCGTTCACTAAGACAGGAGAGGGAGAGCAGAGTAGGAGGACATAAATGCATTAAACTGCTGAAATGATCGAATGATCAATTTCAGATTTTCAAAAAGAAAACTGAAATTCTGAAAAAGATTCTGGAGATTTGCTGCTGTTCTCTGTTTCCCATCATTGTAAAATGAATAGCTGTGGCGTTCCGGACCATGAGTCAGACAAAATAAGCAATTTTAAGATACCGCTTTCAAATCTGGTAAACTGTGATGGGAATTTAGACTAATTAATGACTGAACAAAAATGACTTTGCTTGTTTACAAAACAATCAATAGACTATAATAATCATTAGTTTTAGGTCTAGATAATAGTGCAACCACTAGAATCACATATTCGATCAATGTGAACAAACACTAATTTCTGCATTACATCTTCCTAATTTAACTCAACAAATGCCTGATAATAAATCAACCGATTACAACTTGAGAACTTTTTAGGCACCTAATTTTCTGGGAGTGTTGTATCAGATAACTATCTGCGGCATCTAATTAAGCATAATAATACTGGAGGACAGACACGAGCAGAAACTAATGGATACATGTGTTGCTTCAGGTGCTGCACTTCTATCAGTGTATAAAGAAATCACTGATGTGAGAGTACAATAGAGACAGAGGATGAAGAGAACGAAGATTATACAGCGTTGCCTGACAGTTCAACAACCTCATCCTGCTTTTCATCTCAGCTTAGTTCACTTTTATTATTCAAAAGGGACATTTGGCATGCAGTAGGGCACACTGAAAACATAAAATATAACACATATCATATCAAACACATGGATTTGGCTTATATATGATCTTGTATGACTTAATGTATAATGTCTAGCAGTACTATAAAAGTAGTATAAGCATGTGTGCTCCAACCAACAGGTGTCACTTAAAATTGGAAATAACAGAATTCAGGTTTAATATGGGTGATTCATTCTTTGTGAATGGGTACAAGTAATTAAAAAACAGCACAAATAAAGATCAGTGAGAAGCTCACATGTGGGAATGATCAATCAATGGGAACCAGGTGTTTGAACAGTGGAAAAGCTACAGGTGCAGCTAGCAACGAAAAAAAAAAAAGAATATACCAGCTGTTATAACAATGTTAGAAGGTGACTCAGTTCTTTATGAACACTCCTCTCTACCACTTCTCTCAACAACCACCTGAGATGGTACCTCGGCACAGAGGATGGCCTACATAAGGAGTCCAACAGCCTTCAGGGTGGGATACTGTCTGGTTCCAACTCGTGCTGTCTTTGTCTCTTTGTCTAGCAGTTACAGCCTTTGGTGTTTCACCAATTATGACATTATATTTGAAGACAACAAAACAAGCTGTGAACTAGTTTGTATAGCATACTTTCAATCAGACATATATGCATGGTGAAGTGGTGTTACCTTCTATAGGAAAATGAGAACTTGAGACAAGATGAGTTATAGAGCTATAGAAAAATACAGTGACACCTGAGCCTCGGCTCTTCCTTCACAATGGCCTTGGGAGGTGGGCTGGGATTGTAGTGGCTGAGCTCAGTTTTCTGCATGGTTGTCTTGAGATGAAGTACCCTCTCCCACTCCACCTCATTGTTCATCCCAATCCCTTCCATTATTTTGCACATCCAATTATTCATTCCATTCATCCTAATCAGCTGCAAGCTTATCGTCTCCCTTAGTCACTCCTCTCAACTCCCCAAGAACACACACAGCAGACTAGGTCACAAAAGGTTATTCATTAAATGATTGGCTGTAGAGCAAATCGCTTTCCGTGCCCTGCCTTATGAATCAAAGATGCATGTTCTTTGGTTACCGCTGTACTCTCAACCCAAAGTGTTTCAGCTACGTCTGATCTGTCATTTCATGCTGCTTGTAGTACAAACAGCATGACATGTAGTGCTCTGGGATTCAGCAACCGGTATTAAGGGCACAATCTGCGATCCCAACACAAACACAAAGGCCGACCCACCAATTGAAAACACGAGATTGGAACCTGGTACCACTTTCACACTGATTGGCATGATTCTCAATACAAGGACTAACACCAGACAACAACTACTCTACTCTACACACCTTTAATAGCAGCAGTAAACTTATTATTTAGTGGTTGTGTTTTGCTCGTCCCTGTGTTTAAAAACACAATTGTGGGTAATAGCAGGTTCTAATCTTATGTTTGGAATTGTGGGCATGAGGTTACCCTTATGTTTAAATTTGAAAAAACAGGAGGTAAAAACAACACTGAAGCAGGTGTATATTTAACAAAAAAATGCATATTTTCAATTACATGTGAATATACTATACTGGTTATTAAAGAAAGCACTACTGATTTCTCCCTTAACTTACAATGTAAATAAATGAAGGCAATTAAGGTTTATAGCTATCCAGCTGTCAGTAGTAGTTGCTTAATCGAATGTCAAAACTATAGAAATAGTGAAGACTACTGTCAAATACCAGTCAAAAAGTGACAGTGACAAAGATTAATCTTGAAGCCCCACGTAAGCTTAAACCTTACATGCACAACCTCTGAGAGGGACAATCTGATTTAAAGAGCTTCCAGAGTAGCTACAGCAAAGGCTTTCTGCATGGGTTGGGACTGTAAGGCACTTATCTAATAACTCTGAGGAAGCAGGGAGGGTTTTTACTTTCATTTGACAGGACACCTGACACTGTACAACTACAGCATCATTTGGAGAATGCGCACCGTGAAGAGCCGCACAGGTAATGTGTGTAGTGTAGAGACCAAGATGTGTAATGTGAAACACTGAAATGACACTCAGGCTCAAGATTCATCTAAATTATATAACTTAGTCAGTGTTGTTACCATGCCATACAGCCAAGCCCACCTGCCACTACATGTGTGATCAAAGGAGCGCAAACATGCTTAATTAAACTGTGTAAAAAAGTGTTAGATACAATTAGAAAGGATGGGGGAATCTGATTGGTTGACGTATTTGCAGATTTACATATTTGACAGGAGTGGTAGAATTACTATTTTTAGCATTAACATCGGTGCTCTTTGGGGAATGTAGTGTGACTAAAAGACTAAAAATAAACCAGAACATTCAGCTACAGTATGTTTTTGTGATACAGGTATATGTTTGACACCTAAGGGACAAAGATTGTGCTTGAGATAATCTGGCTACAGATCAGGAGAACTTCCACCTGAAAGAGTGTGAGTGAGGACGGAGTTAGTGTGAGTGTGTGGCAGACGGCAGGCCAACCGGGATTTGGGAGCGCACATGAGTGAACTGTC
The DNA here is from genome assembly GCA_036023655.1 of Nannoperca australis. Classification (NCBI taxonomy): domain Eukaryota; kingdom Metazoa; phylum Chordata; class Actinopteri; order Centrarchiformes; family Percichthyidae; genus Nannoperca; species Nannoperca australis. Next base: position 4,971 of record JAVQJD010104431.1, read on the forward strand.
GAGTCTTCAGGGCCCAAATCAGGCAGGCAGACACAGAACGGATGTGGCCAGGCGATAAAAGCTGTCTGCACCCAGAGGGGCCTCAGTCCGGCTCCCATGGGTAAAACTCCTTGACCCTGAGGCTCAACATCCAGCGCTATGGCCAGGTTATCAGATGCCTGACCAGAAAACAATTTGACAGATGTACGGACATATTACAGATTAATTTCATTCCAAGCTACCCTTTTGACACATACAGTATGAGTATGTGCTTTATGTTGTCAAGCACATGCACGTATGTTTAATCCTGTAATATTCTTGTTAGATAAAGTTCCAGTATGTAATTACAATGAATATGTAATACAGGGCGTTGCACAGGGGAAAGATCTCTACCTACCTACTTGTTTGAAGCACCATGGGAAGGTGCTATAAATTGACCACTTCCTCACAACATGATTAATAATACTGCAAATTGTACAGAATGGGGTCAAATAAATAGAGTCCTTCCCTCTCCATCTCTGTACATAGCATCTGGAATTGCATGTCCATGGAATCAGTGGCACACATACAAGTCCCGTAGGAGAATGTTTAAATACACACACACACACACACACACACACCTTCTACTCCCCTAACAAAAGTATTGTACTGAAAGGACAATGGCAAACTTAGAATAGATAGAAGAGCGCAGCTTGTCTGTTGGATGTGTGGTGACCGCATGGCAAGCTGTTGATAAACTATAAATACATCCAAGCTGAAAACTAACATGTGATAGTCTGCCCTATCACTGGTAGGCCTAAAATATAATAGCCCTCCTGATTTTATAAAACACCTAACCAGATACGAGTAATGACAAACATGACGGTCCATTTTTTAAAATTAGATAATAATAAACATCTGGTAGGTGATGACTTAGTTTGTCTCCAGTGTCAACCTTCTTTATAATTTCAAAGAGAAAAGCACAGGAAATGCTAAGTGACAGAAGTGGATCTGCTGTGAGGCCAGCTCTTCACTTACACAACCAACATCAAAAGACACAAGTGCCCTTCAGTGAGGGCCAATTGGATTTTGAGTCGTGATGTTTAAAGAGAGCAAGATGGCAAGGAGAAGGACTGTGAAGTAATGAAGTAACTGGTATACTGGATACTAACACTATAAACCTTGTACTGGGAAGTGGGCCAGGCAACAAAAAGTGTTCTTATAAACCATAACAATGTTGTATATTTACTGTTAACACAATTATGATAATCTCAATTGTTTCCTATTAAATTGATTATCAGAGTTAGATTCACGAGAGGACCAATTTAACAGAAGCTGGACTCAGTAAGACCAACATTAGTTAATGGAAACCTTAATAAACAATCAAATGTCACATTACCAGGAGAATACATGAGAAATATGTGGAGAAATAATTGTTTTTTTGTGCAATTTTTCATCCTTTAAAAGGTATTTAGAGATGATGGTGAATCGGTCATTTGGGTTCTAACACAGACAGTTCACACATTCAGTGTGATGGTCTATTAATATCAGTGGCTTTCTTTTTGGGCCAGTACCAAACTATTTATTTACATAACAAGTAAATAACAGTAACAATGTTTTTCCGATCTGTCACTAAAAGTTGTTATGGTTGTTTTTTTGGTGATGTTTCATATAGAGGAATGGTGTGATTTGACCATTATGTCACAGAAAGATGCTTACGTTGTTCTCCTCTCCCGACACTCTACAGGGATTGGATTAAAGCACAAGGCTCCCAACCAGCTCCCTGTCTATGACTCACTAAAATGCATCTAAGCCAGTGATCAAGCTGTGAGGGGCCTTGATCACACACTGGGACTCCGGGCCTGCCCTTCTGCTCTGACCCTGCAGCTGGAGGAGCCGCCAGGAGCATGAGTGTAGGAAGGATCAACCGCTACAGCATTGTGTCATCTGAGGAAGAGGGCCTCCGCCTCACTACCATGCATGGCATGAACGGCTTTGGCAATGGCAAAATCCACACACGCCGCAAGTGCCGCAACCGCTTCGTCAAAAAGAATGGCCAGTGCAACGTCCAGTTTGCCAATATGGACGACAAGTCGCAGCGCTACATGGCTGACATGTTCACCACATGTGTTGATATTCGCTGGAGATGGATGCTGGTAGTCTTCACTCTTGTGTTTGTTGTTTCCTGGCTGGTTTTCGGCTTAGCCTTTTGGGTCATTGCTTTGCTGCATGGAGATCTGGATAACCCAGCCGGAGATGACAACTTCACTCCATGTGTCCTACAGGTTAATGGATTTGTGGCTGCCTTTCTATTCTCTATTGAAACACAGTCTACCATAGGTTATGGCTACCGCTGTGTGACTGAGGAGTGCCCAGTAGCTGTCTTCATGGTGGTCTTCCAGTCCATTGTGGGCTGCATCATTGACTGCTTTATGATTGGCGCTATCATGGCCAAGATGGCGAGGCCTAAGAAGCGTGCACAAACTCTGTTGTTTAGCCACAATGCTGTCATTGCCATGCGGGATGGAAAGCTGTGCCTCATGTGGAGGGTAGGGAACCTTCGCAAGAGCCACATTGTAGAGGCCCATGTCAGGGCACAGCTCATCAAACCTCGGATCACTGATGAGGGGGAATATATTCCTCTAGACCAGATAGACATTAACGTGGGCTTTGATAAAGGCTTGGACAGGATTTTCTTGGTTTCACCCATCACTATTCTGCATGAGATAGATGAGGAGAGCCCCCTTTTCGGGATCAGCAAACAGGACTTGGAGACGTCAGACTTTGAGGTTGTCGTCATCTTGGAGGGGATGGTTGAAGCAACTGCCATGACCACGCAGGCTCGCAGCTCCTACTTGGCCTCTGAGATCCTTTGGGGTCACCGCTTTGAGCCAGTCTTGTTTGAGGAGAAGAACGTGTACAAGGTGGATTACTCTCACTTTCACAAAACCTACGAGGTGCCGTCCACCCCCCGCTGCAGTGCCAAGGACATGGTGGAGAACAAGTTCCTAGTCCCCAGCTCCAACTCCTTCTGCTACGAAAATGAGCTAGCTTTCCTAAGCCGCGATGATGAGGAGGAGGATGTAGGTGGTGGGAGCAGGGCACTGGCAAACCTCAGTCCAGACCGGAACAGCCGACATGAGTTTGAACGCTTACAGGCCACCAGGGCGCTGGATCAAAGGTCATATCGTAGAGAGTCGGAAATATGACCTCTACCCATTGACCCTGGGTCAACTTTCAATAACTTTATCCAAGGGTAAAAATGCAGAACAATGCAAAGTGCCATAGGAAAAGCTGACTACTGTGAAAGATTGGAAAAGAAAAAAGGCAACAGTAAAAGGAACTTAACTTGAAGGTATGGGGAAAAACAAGAGTGCACAGCTTAGACAATTGTGGTAAGGAATGTCTACAATCAAGGAAAAGGCTAGAGAAAGACCTTCTTCCTTAATAGAAACTTGAATCTTTTTTCACATGGTCATTTTGAGTTAAGAGTGTTTAATGATAGTGCATCAAGAAACCATTATGACAGAACCTTATAATCAAATCTTAGGTGTAAATACATTGCTTAGGTAAGTTATGTTTTGTGTGCAGTACCAGTTTCCAAAAACACCTCTACAAAATAGAAGTTGCTTTTTCAACTTGTTCTTGGGCATAAATAACAGTGCTACAAGGCTCCTCTTAAGCTCTCCTCGTCATTGCTGTAATTTGCTGGACCTGCGTTCAGTGACACATTGAAAATTCGTGCACTGCAGCATTCAGATGCAATGAGCCATGCTAACACATCTGACGTGAGCCACTGAGAACAATATAATTCAAACACCTTCATTTTAGTATTGGTGTGATACCAAAATCTACCAACATAGGAAGAATAGGCAAATATAATTGCAGTATGAAGAACCAATATAAAGGAATACGGTGAACAGAAATTAAATTGTATAGAAAAACACTGTCTTAGCCTCATATTTTAACCTTATCTTAAAAACAAACATTTTACAATCCATCAACATCATGATTTGGCTGCACTGTGCTACACATATCATGTCATGTACAAACATTGCTAAGTAGTCAGGTAAAACAAAACTAAAGCACAAATGGTGGACAACTGACTCAAATAAACATTTTGTAGTTTCACAGATTTATTTTTTGCAATATACAAGTTGTAATATACATTTGTATTTGTATTCATCAAAAATATTATCCGCCACAAAGAAATACTTATTTTTACTTTAAATACTTGAAATATTATCTAATAAACTAAGTTAAACTAAAACCTGCATGTTGTCTTTAACATGTTTTCTTCCATTCCATATGGAAATTAGGACTGTAACAAAATGCATACATTGATCACCCTTAATGTGTTTTGTCCTCTTTAAAGATGAATCTATGCATATTTTTAACACTATCAGGGGACAGAAATCCTATTGAGTTCTGTGTGAGACAAAATTATCTAATGACATGGCTTTAATCAATACATAATGCTTAGAAAGACAATAAAAAAAGCATAAACTCAATCTGGGTTATGTTTATCAAATCTAATTGACAAGAGTTAAATTAAATGAATAGTCAAAACTTCACATGTCTCTAAAAGTTTTTAAAATGTACACAGGAGAAATGCTAACATTTTGAAATATCTCTGATACTCTCTACCGGAGAGTAGTCCTATGGTCAAGCTGAATATGAAATGTAAGGTTTGGGTGTTTCTAACCACCCAACAAGCATCCATTTCAAATAAAAGAACAAGCATCATAAGGTCAAATGTGTCTACAACACTATGCGTTATGCTAATAAGGTTAAAATTGTTCAAAAGAATTAGCCAACTTACAGTAGCGGGCCCTACATTTCTATTCATTTTACACAAACAGTGGGCAACTTTTACTGCTCTTTATTCTGTTACTGAGAGAAACAGAGTCTCTGTTTCAAACTTTACCTGGGTTACAGACTTATGACAGGATAATATATTATTTATTTACTATATGGCAAATGTATCCTTTAACAGGTAAAATGAATGTGTGCAAGATTACGTTTGCTAAAGCTAAAAACCTGTTATCATAGTCATTGCTGTCCAGACAGATATACATGAGCAACAGTAAAACAAAGACAAAATAGCTTCATGCTTTTTCACTCCTCATATTGGTCCCTCTGGCATTTACAAACATCACATACTATAGACAGCCAAATACATTTAGCAATATTTTAATCCTACAAGTTAACACTGGACCAAGGTCTGAATGGAAGCAATAAACACTGAAGCACAGCTCTCTGAATTAATTTTAATAAGCATATTCTTTTGTAAGACACTGAACATGCATATTTATAATTCTTGATTCACAGATAACAAGTGAAATGCATTGTGTGAGGTGAATGACCCTACTTTTTTTTGTTTTTATTGTACTTGTATGTGTATGATTTCTCAGATCTGATACCAAAGTAATAGTGCGTAGCTCAGACTTAAGTTATGAAGTGATTATTTCCAAGATAATCTTCCAAAAATAATTTAGACTGATCTTGAAAAATCTATAGGCATATTCCAAAAAAGGTGTTCGAGTTTCCAGTTTGCAAATTGTCTCTTTATAAATTTAAATAATTCCTAAAAGTATTACTACATATCTTTAACAAGGTTTTGCTTTAATGACATAATTAATTCAAATCCCTGTTCCATCAAAAGTTAAAACCAAATCAACTAAATATTTAAGTTGTAGTTATAGAATCAATCATTTACTATGACTATATACAGTAGTTTAAGAGACAAAATTATGATGCATGACAACAGAAATCAGTATTTATCATTCAAACCTCAACATGTTTATGTTGTGTCACTAAATACTTTATTAAGTCCAGTTTATCTATTATCTCACTAACACGTGGATGTTATGTCCCTGTGGAACAACTTCAGTTAACTTTCACGCATAAAAGATTATATATCTATAAAGAACATATAAATTATGGTGAAAAACTACAACATGAACACAAAGAGGAGAACCATAAAATGGTCGTTATTTTGGTCACAATGACTAATATTTTCCTAATAGTCATTTAACTCTAGCGGTATGCTTGATTCTATGATATTTCTTGGTAATATGTTGCTTTTTTAGAAAAATTGAAGGACGTAGTAAAATATGAAGATCATTTTTTGGCTAATAAGTGAAGCATTCTTTACCCAACCCTAAACATTTATTAAGCTCATTGCCTTCTGGGAAGGTTCTATACACTGATGTGTGAAGCCTCTGTACCTACTCACAAAATTTCAGTGGTAAAAAAATAAATAAAGGTGACCTGTCAACAGCTTTTATGCCGCATCACTGCAATAGATGGTTTAATCATTTCTACTGAATAATTTTTTGCTTTGATGTTGCCCACCTGAGCCCTTAAAAAAGAAACACACCCAAATGTTTTAGCTAAATATAAAGGTTTATAGTATAAAAAGCATAGTTATAACATTATACAAATTATAATAAGGAGCAGCCAGGCTGAACAAACCTGCTTATTTTTATACTAAGTTCTTTTTGATAGAATACAGCAATCAATATGTATCCGTTTTTATCAGAGTACTACAATGAAATCACTACTGAGAGGCAAAACTATGATTCTTGTCTCAGTTTTCAATGATTTAATTTCTGTTGTTTCATTTCAGCACAGATGTTCATGATCAAACAGGTATTTCTCTTAAAGGGATGATTGGAAAAACCTTTGACCTCTGTAGAAGTCTTCCTATGTCCAGCAAAATGTCTACTGGGCTTTTGATTTTAATTCAAAGTCATTTAAATTATTCAATTAAAAACTAACTGTAAAAACGATTGTTTTCCTCTCTTTTGTTGAAAGTGGTCCACCAGTCTGGGCTGTTATGAAATGTAAAATCCAATACAAAGTCCAGATATCCTCAAGCTTCATGAATGGATGAAGTGGTAACTGAAGTAATACATCACCATGAGGGGTGGTTTAAGATGAGAGAATCAGTTAGATGACTTCTTGGTCTTGGGCCAATTATTCAAGAAGGCTCATCAATTAATCACTGTGACACACAAACAACCAGCGGGGCCAGGGGCCTTTTGGCCCTGCTGAACTGGGCAAGAGGCCTGCAGCTTTGTCAGATCAATAGGGTAACAACACATGAGAGATCATTATTACGCTTGTGAAAAAACCTTAATGTTTTCAAGCATTACATTTCCCTATGGGCCTTTTTCACTGAAGACATTTTGTCGTAACACAGTGGAAAAAAACGTGCAAATGAATGGTGGCTGAATTCCATTTAACTGCTTCATTTTCAGGGTACTGGTATTGTGCATGTGGGCTCACAATACTATGGACACATGGTGAATGTTACACTGTTTAGTAGAGAAAAACAAATACTGATATATTTTAGGTAGCAATTTAAAATTAGCCAATATTACATTTTTACCATAAATTCCTACTAAAACAAAGATTATTGATAAGGATTGCTCAAATTTGGTTAAGTACCTTCAGTCATTTCTCTCAGGTTGACAAACTACATAATCGACACCGTTTCTAATTTACCGTAAGCATATTTTAGCATTGCTGTACTGTTTTTCTTGTTACTTATATGCCAACATATACACTGATACCAATATGTGATAAGCTGATATTGTCCTATAGTATCGGCCCAGCTGATTTATCGATGGATTTCTATTGATCAGTGATTTAGTTTTCAAGTATAATATCATTTGGGATTAGAATAATGTTCTTAACAATGTTTTGCAAATATATAATATACAGTTTTAAAAAAGGGCATTTGTTACATAAACTTAGACAAACTCCTCCAGGGTATAACAGTTACACTGCTGCAACCTGTAAACAATGCTCTCATTCAAATGAGTACAAATGGAAGGATTTCATTAATATTTTTGTGAGGGATGATACAATTAAAGTAGCATTTTGATATTAAATATATACATGACATCCACATGTACATGAAAGATCAATGACCAAGTGGGCATGTCTGTAACAGTGAAGAGATGAAAGAATTATGCAAGTACCGTAGCGTCACCAGCACCACTGAAAACATTTTTGACTGGTGAGGAATACTCCTGTACTATTTGCACGATCTGTGGCCATCAGTTCTTTCTAAATAATTCAGGTTGGGGCGATTAAGTCACCCACAGTGAGTGACAGATGTAGGATTAACACGCTGGCCACTGGTTGTGCTGACCTCAGGCGTTGGGTCTCAGCACTAACTGACACTGGGATCACAGAGGCTATGCTGGAAGCATTTGCCAAGTTTCATTATGTAACATGGCCTGGGCAGTGTATGCAGGCTTTGTGTGGCTTGGTGTCACACACATAGAGTAGAAGTGAAGCTTTCAGGATTAGTGGTGGACAGTGTTAATTAACGCCTAACAAATGAAAGCATTATAGATTTTTCAGTGTTACGCGGGTTGTGGAACTCAGAATTTGACATTACTCTGAAAGTGAACTGTGATATCAAGCTGGTGTACTGTAATAGTAGGATTAGATGCCAAGAGGTCCTGGATAATTAAGGGCATGTCAGGATAATCTGCCCTGCAAGTGAGATAGCTGCTTTGTAACCCCAAAGACATGTCATATAGATACGATGGGTAGCCTATTGGGATGGGTAGACTGTGACTTCAGAAGATGCTGCAATTCAATAATAATGTGTTGGTTAGCAGTTGTCTGTATCCCAGAGCTATGAGTGCCACTGGTGCACCAGCCTCTCGCTTCACACTCACGGCTCCTGCAAATAAAACCTATTAATTACCATATGGAGGCTGTTGCCACGTAACCCGCTGGCCGTGAAGCTGGGGAACAAACCAGACACTACCTCAGCAGAGACCAACGCCAGTGCTAAATACTGTCATTTGGTTTTATAAAAAAGATAGATAGATAGATAGATAGATAGATAGATAGATCAATGGAAGGTTGTGATGATTTTTTCCTACGTCATTGTGATATTTTGTCTAAATTACGCAACAGCAAGTTGACACCCAGGATCCCTTGGGAATGTCCCTTCTGTGACTCCCAGGGAACAGTTGATTAAGCCAGCTGTGGCCTGGACACACACATTTGTTCACAGGATATAAAACAAAAAAGCATTACACCTAATAACGACTTCTAGACCCAGTTAAAGGATGTGAACGGAAGCAAGGAAGTGACCTTGCCAGGCTCTCTGCCAGCCAACCCATATAGACTAGTTATAATTAATGCTGGAGCAAACTCCCCGTAGCCTGGACTCCTGATGACAGTAAAATGAGGGAAAATTGTGTTGAAGGGGCTATATAAAGCTCTTCAGTGTCAAGCCGCATGTGGCTCTGTGGCCAACATTTTCACCGCTAAAAGTACTCCATGTTAGTTCCTGTGAGGTCTGTGTTCTATGTTAATATAACTACACCTTTTCTGCATTGAGAATATTATCTACTACAAAGGAATGTAAATACATGGATATATAAGCTCCCATGGTGTTACAAATGGACAATAAAGTATGAATCTGAATCCGATGCAGTTTTGATCACATTTAAAATAGTTCTTTCTTACACACTGCAAGATGTAGATAAAGCAATCAGATCAGAACTCCATTGTTATGAAATGTACATCACAATAGCAAAAAAAGAGGGTAGAATGAAGTAAAAGCTGGAGCAAACATTTTAAGTATGATAGTATTACTAGAATCCAGAATTAACATATGAAGTGAGCAACCCGCAGTTCTGAATTAGGAGATCAATAATTGATAGATACAGTATAAATTAAGTTATTCTATAAAGAGATGCAGAGTGTGTGTTTTTTAAGCACTTCACAACAGATCTATTGCCAACACTCAGGCTTGAGATAGAAAACTGAAAATGAAACCAAACGAAAGCACTTCTGAGTTGACAGAAAGTACAAACTGATCCTTCGGAGGTCCTCAAGTGTGATGGGAATTTATCCAGTGACTGAGACATGTTTTGTAGTCTGTTGCCCAAATGGAAGAGACACAACAGCCCTGTAATACCTCCCACGTTTGTCATCTTGTTTAATGAGCCAAGAGCCTACTGGCGTTGTCCATTAGCTGTCAACAGTGCACATCAAAAGACTCCAAATCTACACAGGATTTTAAAAGACACCGAGGGGTACACTTGGTTGATAACATCATCCTATCACTCATTTAGATAAATCCATAGAGTTTTATTAAAGAAGACATTTTGATACAGAAGGGAAAGCACAGGTGTGAATAATATGTATACTATAATATATTATGTATGTCCCCATCACAGGGCCCTATGTGCTGTTTTCAGACATGCATTTCTGTCTGCCGGTGTCTTTTTGATACTACCACTGGAGGTCACCAAAGACCGAAATGTTCAAGTCATGCAGTTAATATTTGGTGTTGTTTGCAGTCAAAGTTGCTCACTGCATTTTCAACATTAGATTTCCCAACTAAATATTCATCTATATTCTTTTAACCCTCAGCTGCTCCAACAGTGACTGAGTCCTCCCTTAAACGAGACTGCCATTGGGAGCTCACCTAAGAAAAGGGCAGTGTGTAGCTTAAAACATAATGGTGACACATTATGTGCCTTATCTTCTCTCCGTTACAGTAGGTGCCTCTAGTCCATCCTGATTCATAAAGCAACATGAATGGACAACCTGAGGGGACATGAAGGGGCCACTCTCATTTCCTGGCTCTCACCCCTTGGTAATTACCTATGTGTGCCCAAAGGCCCTCGGTGTGTTTTAGAGGAAGAGAGAAAGTAGGAGCAAGACAGTGAAGTTATGTACTGTAGAAAGAGTAGAATATGCCTGTTGTACCACATATGCAGTTCTACAGCAGCTCGGAGGCACAACATATAAAATACTTTATTTACTTCTCTTATTTCATAAAGATTATCCTCTTCGGTCTGTCTGTGCAAACCATACAGGGGGAAAGAAAGATAGAAGGTAATAAATAGTTGTTCAGCCCAGTACAATGGAGCGCAGGAGTATTTTGTGGTTCTCAAAGCACCTATAAAACACAACTGAGAAATTGCTAAACATTTTGTGAAACATATAATAATAATAATATAAAATCTAAGAAGCATGTTGTGAACAGTGTTTCCCTTCTGTAAAAAATTGCTAAATCTAAAGAAATGTACAGTAATTTTGGGGTGCTTTGAGTACTGCAAATTAAATGCCAGTGACCTCCATCGTATTCTGATAAGCTAAAGGCAGTAGCTTCAAACTTAAGCAAACCACACAGTGACTGAGATTAACAATAAGAGTCAGCAAAACTGGGTCTGTCCCAGCAGTGAAGTCATGAGAACAGACACAGGGCTGCGACTACAGTCCCTCTGGTCTCCCCAGGGGTAGAGTCAAATCTGTCAGCACCCTTCACTAATGCAGCTCTCAGTGGAAGGCTACAGGGATAGGATACTTCTCCCCAAAAACCCCTCCACACACACGTACACCTCACACCCTCATCACCCCGCCATCCCCCAGACTATGCCAGGATGCATGGATCATCTCCTGCTGGCTGGCATCGCTCTGTCCCAGGACACAGACCTCGCTCTAGCCAGGACAACGTCTCCAGTGTCAGACAGAATGAAGGTCTTTGTTGCCGCAGACTCAATACAGGAGCTTCACTCGCAGAGGTAATTGGGTGGTTTTGATATGGAGAACTGTATCCCTTTTAACATGATGAAGAACTGAGTGGAAAAGTGGAAAGCAGACAGTTAGAAAAACTCTGCAGACCATGGCTGAGCATTATATAAAACTTTTATTGTGAATACCTACATTTTTACAGCAATACTGTTTTTTAACCTCTCAATAAAGGTACCAAACCCAAACTTTGCATTAAACCTACTCTTGCATCTTGTGCATTAAATTCTTTCCGACATCAAACTGACTGTCTGGTACGTCTAGGATCTTGAATGTTGTCAAGACAAATATTTGTTGTTTTGCTTTTCTTTCCACCTAGGTATGACATAATAGACAAAAACCCCTGCTGAAAAGGACTGAACTGACACACAGAAAGATGAAACTGCAGTGAGGCAGTGAATCACACAATTGAATGGGGTGGTTGCATAAGACAACAAAGCATCTCACTGTATGCTGTGGAACAGATAATTGGTCAAAATGTAAATGAATCAAGTTAATTCGCAATGTGAAATCACTCACCTGGCAGTAAGACTAGACATTACCTTTTGTCTGTAAGTTAGAAAGCTAACATTAGCTTGGTATCTGTTACATTGGGTTTTCTCAATGAACTCTGTAATCTGTCACTTGAGCTAGACAAGTGACAGGCTTGACATAAAGTCATTTGTAAGTACTTCTCCAGTTGGTTGGTTTGGTGTTTTGTTTTTAACCACTGACTTCAATGCAGAATAAGTGTTTGCTTAACTTTCTCCCTACAGAGCCGAGCATTGACTCTTAAAACTTGTAAAGTGCGACATCTTGTGGTACTGTTAAGCCATTGCTCTGCCGTTAATTGTCGAGCAGTTGGTTCCCTCTCTAACCAATCCGCGGACAGAATACTGAGACGTCAAAAGATTAACCAATGAACGCTTACGTTTTTTTTACAGCGAAAATGGCGTCCTTTGTATTGTGAAGCTGAGGAGCTACAAACAAATATCTTTTTTGTTTTGAAAGAACGAAAAAGTCAGGTAAGCATCACATTTAGTAGTAACTCATTGTGAGTGGGTTTTGTGCGACTTACTGTGGCATTTGTGTATTTTTGCACCCAGCAAACAGCTTTATCTTAATTCGTTAGTTAAGAGAGACATCGGCGGCTAACGGCTAACGTCAGCCAGCCAAATAAGGAAAAACGTATCTAACGTAAGCTAGACTGAGTGGTAATGCTTATGAAAGTTTACGACAAAATGCCTTTAATGGCTGTGTCTTGAACATTTGGTATTGTTTTTACAAGTGTGTGTGTGGTCGTTTATACCAGGATGAAGGTGGTCAATCTGAAGCAAGCAATTCTGCAGGCATGGAAGGAACGCTGGAGTGACTACCAGTGGGCCATTAACATCAAGAAAAACTTTCCAAAGGGAGCAACATGGGACTACCTTAACCTTGCAGGTTAGAGGAAAGATAGTGACGTTTCACAACCATCGTGCTAATTATTTTACTTTAAACCAGTTATCTTATTGTCATTTCTTTTGTGGCTTTATGTGCTGTTTGTGTGTTCCAGAGGCCCTGATGGAGCAGGCGATGATTGGTCCCTCTCCTAACCCCCTTATTTTGTCTTACCTCAAATATTCTATAAGTTCCCAGGTGAGAAAAGCAGTGTTGTAAAAAAGTGCAGTTACTGAGCTGTGTGTCAAACAGTATTGATGTTATTTTGGGAACGTTTCCTTCTCTATCCCTAGATGGTGTCTTATTCCAGTGTGCTTACAGCCATCAGCAAGGTAACTCATGGTTGATGAAAATGATGGCATCGTGCATTTTACTTTAAGATGTGAGAGGTTTTCATGAATGTGTCTCTTTTGTGATAGTTTGATGACTTTTCCCGGGAGCTGTGTGTCATATCCCTGATGGAGATAATGGACATGTTTTGCCATTGTCTAAGGTATGTAAAATAATCACGTAACCTGCAACTCATCCTAAATGAGGTCGGTGCTAGATGAAGTGATCATATAATACCAAGATTAGACTTGTTTCACAAGTTAAACGTTAGTTTCATAATCACATTTTACTTATTGTCATCAGCTACATACCACTGTCTCTTAAAGAGCAGCCCAGAATCTTTGTGCGTGTGATCTTATGTAAGCCTAATGTTTCATTTTTTACTTCTTGCCTGCACGTTTGCTTAGTAAACAAAGTTTGAATGTGTTTTTGGAAAAGCCTTTTCATTTAAACTATCTCTGACTCGCTGCCTCTCATCTCTGACTTTAAAGCTGTCACGGGAAAGCAGAGGAATGCATTGGGCTGTGTCGGGCTCTGCAGGGAGTGGTGGTGTGGCTGCTGCAGGGCTGTGCTTGGTACTGCGAGAGGCTGAGAGAACTGGGTCCATCAGCCAGCACAGAGGCCAGTCTGAGAGCCTGCCAGGAGAGGCTTCACACTCTGATGAACAGCACCAAGAACAGAGCCCTGGTCCACATCGCTCGACTGGAGGAACAAGGTGTGTTTGCATAGGATTGTGCAAAATGGATTAGGGCACAAAGATGATTTTATTCTATCAATATGATGGTGGTTGTGCTTGCCAAAGCTGCATGAATGACAGTTGATAGTTTCCCTGGGTGATGGTTTTAGTTGCCAGTGATGGTCTAAAACTTGAATTATTATTGTTTACATTGGCTGAATATTGTGTTGTGCATGATTGTTATGAGCCAGACATCTTAGTGTTTCTACTGCTGTTCCACCACAGGTTCCTGGAGCAACGTAGAGCAAGCCATGCTGAGAGTGACCGATGGCCTCGTCAGTGTACCTAACCAGACACTCAGAACTAAATTAGAGGAGAGCTTGTCACAAGTAAAAGGGTGAGGATGCCCACCTCATTGTTAAATATTAAATACACAGACATTTAACGTTGGCATGACGCTGCTCAGCCTAAACGTGGCAATATACTCATTAAAATAACATCACAATCAATCTTCTTCTTGCTAACTTTTCACTCTTTCTTCAGTATTCCCCTGATGCTGTCTGTGCAGTCTGACCCTCAGCACCACGCCTCCTTCCCATCAGTACACGCCTTCATTATGCTGGAAGGGACCATGAATCTGACAGGGGAGACACAGCCACTGGTGGAGCAGTTGATGATGATCAAGAGAATGCAGGTGAACATTTAGTTGTAGCGAAATGTAACGTTAAATCAAACGCTACTTTGCCTGTTGGCAGCTTAAACAGTGGCAGGTAAAGGAACGTGCTTGAAAAGTATTTTATCAGAATAGCCAGTGTTGTGTGTGTTCTCTGGAAAGAGCATTTATTTTTTGTTAAGGAAGCAATTTTTTTATCAGTTTATTTGTGCAAGAATTCATAAGACTGCTCTATTTTTACATAAAATATTGGCTAGTGCTTCTGTAACTTATTATTATAGATATTGCCATTACTTCATTGCATTATTATTGCATATCACTAAAGGAAGGAGAAACGTTGATTAAAATATTATACTTATTTAGTTGAACGTGCAAATGTTTCCTTGTTACACTGTAACGGTTTGTCCTCCGCAGCGAATCCCTGCTCCTCTTTTTGTCCTGGAGATCTGGAAGGCCTGCTTCACCGGCCTCATTGAGTCACCAGAGGGCACAGAGGAGCTCAAATGGACTGCCTTCACATTCCTGAAGGTTAGATCTATTTCAAAGAGGAGCACGGCTCCCTCTGTCTACTCGTGATCTGCATGTGTCTGTTCTATTTTGCCTGGCCTAAGTGTTATTGTCTTGACTTTAAATTCATGTTAAACGTCAGTGCTGATGTTGAACAAGGTTTCAACTTCATGACTTTGTTGATGTTCTTTTTTTAAATTTTGTAATGTAGATGCACATGCAGCTCTGCCACACTTAGAGAAATGCATTTCTTGTTTTGTTTTTTACTCTAGATCCCACAAGTTCTGCTTCGACTAAAGAAGTATCCTCAGGGGGACAAAGGACAGGTGAAACAATTGACTCACTCATGTCTAACGAGTGAACACAATCATGAGCATTTGGCATTGCCACTTGTGGTCTAAAAACTGCCAATAACTGTGTTTTAAAATGAATCTTCACGATCACTTTTAAACACAGTGAATGTATTTTCCAGGACTTCATGGACGATGTGAATATTGCATTTCAGTACTTACTCAAGCTCACACCACTACTGGACAAGGCCGATCAAAGATGCAAGTAAGTGCTCCAAAACCTTCCTACACCGACCTTCACTGCCTGTAATCTCATTGTAAGACGTTTTAGATGAGAGATAGCTAAATGCCCGATTAGCCAGCACCATGACGGTTGTCTTTTTTTCTTGTAATTCTTTGCATAGTTGTGACTGCCTCGGCATGCTCCTACAGGAGTGCAACAAGCTTGGTCTGCTGTCGGATTCTAATACAACCTGCCTCACTTCCAAACGGTACGGGTTCCCATCTCACAATGAACTACATGTGATGCCGAACATTTCAGGAAAAGGCCTTTATGAAGATTTAAGTCCGACAGAACAACAAGAGCCCCTGTTTTGTCCTTTTTTCCCCCTTTATTTTCAGAACATTATTATTTTGTCATTATGGATGAAATGTTGTTCACCATATTCACACAGTACACCATATACCCCAACCCCTCCACCCCATATCTGTCTCTCCCCCCTGCCCCTCCCTTCCTCCCCCTCCCCCCTTGCACATTTGATTCAGGACCGAGGACAGAGAGTTCGCCCCGAGGCTAAAGACAGCAGAAAATGCTAACATCCAGCCTAACCCGGGTCTCATCCTGAGAGCTGAGCCCACTGTCACCAATATTCTCAAGGTATTACACTGTAACCTGATCTGCGAATGTTACAATATGACAGTATCTGATCTCAGAGGACACAATGAATAAAAGGAGTTCTCAGAGATCACAGCACTGTAATGGATGCACTTGTTAAAAACAACACATTAATATAACTTTCTTTCTTGTTCGTTAGACAGTAGACGCAGACCACTCCAAGTCCCCCGAGGGCCTTTTGGGGGTCCTGGGACACATGTTGTCTGGGAAGAGCCTGGATCTGCTCTTAGCAGCGGCCGCAGCAACTGGAAAACTTAAATCCTTCGCCCGGAAGTTCATTAAGTGAGTAAACGCACAATTGAGTTGCAAGTTGAGACAAATAGTCCCCTTCGTCACCCGTTTCATGACTCACATGACTGGTAACAACTTACACATCAATTTCCAAGCATATTTTAAAGGTGTCAGATTGTTCAAGTTGGCGTGTTTTCCACAGTTGGAAACTCCAGCTGGTGTAGGAAGTGGATTTTTAACAAGATGTTTCATATCTTGTAATGTGTGTTTCTTTCTTTTTTCTATTTTTCCCAGGCTGAATGAGTTTCCTAAACAAATCAGCGGCGAAGGATGTGAGTTCAAATACAAGAGTGACATGTTCCAATGTGGGAATTTCTTTCCTCATTGACATATTATTGAGTGAACGACATACTAACATTATGGGTTTTCTCCTGTCCTTCAGCCAAGTCTGCGTCAGTACGGGCCCTGCTCTTCGACATCTCCTTCCTCATGCTCTGCCATGTGGTGCAGACGTATGGTTCTGAGGTGAGTATTCTGTGCGGACTTCACAAAATCAGCTGCCCTTTCAGTGTAAGGCCACAAGATGTCCAAAGAGGCCTATGTAGAAGTGACTCAACATTTTTTTTTTTTTGCAGCATCTCTGCTTGCTGATCAGAGTGTTGTTTATTGATTAGATCTGTGTGTTAGGCCGAAATGGATTCATACAGTACATGTCTGTCCCATGTGTCTCCTTTCCAGGTGATCCTGTCAGACCCTAGCCCTTCGGGGGAGACGCCCTTCTTTGAAACATGGCTGCAGACATGTATGCCTGAAGAGGACAAGACTCTGAACCCAGACCACCCCTGCTTCAGACCAGAGCCTGGCAAAGTGGAGAGCCTGGTCACGCTGCTGAACAACTCCTCAGAGATGAAACTAGTGTAAGTTGCAGACTTATCCATAATTAAAGTAGTCTTTTGTGAATGCTTTGGTCCCCTTTGCTGTCAATCATTTAACATACATTCCCTTTCTGATGACAATTTTAAGAATCTGTTTTACACTTACTTTAAGTCATTTAGTACTCATATTTACAGAAGACATATAAACTAAATACTTTAGAACACGTAGTACAACACAGTAGTAATGTAAAATATGTCTTTACATGGGGTTGTATATAATAATTGCTGACAAATACTATACATTAATACAGTATGTCCTTATAACTGCATGCTACTACTAATTAGTGTTATAAACATTTATTAAATGTGCATAGACTGCTTATAAATGCTAAATTTC
>JAVQJD010104432.1:0-20786 GCA_036023655.1 Nannoperca australis
CACACACACACACACACACACACAACGATGTCAGACTCACCTCCAGCGTGCCGTCCTCAGTACAAGCGTGCAGCTTGAAGTGATGGATGCCGATGGCGGTGATGACATGTCCCTTCCTCCTGGAGTCACAGGAGCAGTGGGGGAACGCCACCTCATTGTAGCCCTCACATGTCCGCAACAGACTCAGGTACTAACGGACAATTATTAAAGAGAATGCACATCAGTCACCAATAGTGTAAGTAACCAGGTTATGGCAATATAAATAAGATTACGTTTACATCTCTAACCTCTGTACAATTACTCTAAAGGCCTAGTTAACAAGCATTTTGGGCTGCGACCAGAGTTCTCACATATCCCTAGTACATTACTTTTTTACTAATGGCATACTAGATGCACAGATATGAATGATAATCTCTCATTTTATTCCACTACAATACAATATCGCTACATTCACAGGCCTGTTTTTTTCATGCAAATACTGACTTTTACGAGATAGGAGTATGGGTGTATGGTAACCAAATATTTTGGTTACTCCTAGTTCTTTTTAGTCCCTGATCCCGACAATGCAAACGAGGTTTCCTGTTTGCACGAACATTTCTGAAGTCAGATACGGTCTAACATTTGGAACAATCAGATCACTGAAGAAGATATAAACCAGTGTTGTTTTTACATTCATTTATCTAAATTTGCCCTTTGAAAGCTTGGAAATGTTGTGCGGTGCTGGGTGGCTACATAGTTGTGAATGTAGCTTGAATTTAAACACAGAGAAGCCCTCACACTCACAGATGCCACTTTCAGTTAATGCTCTACCAACATCAACATAAACTCAATGGTTTGATCTGTTTGCGCCACAGAGAGCTGTATTCTAAAGTGTGAAAGGGTTTCTGACTTTTCTGTCCATTTTTATTTGGTAACGTTTTGGTGATGGCTCTGGTCAGCAGGCAAAAAGTGTAGTCATCCCAATCCCCTCCCCGAACAAAGAGTGGTCTGTGGGACTGACCGTGGCCATCTTGCGCTGCTCTGCCAGCTTCTGCAGCTGGTAGGATTTGTCCTCTGTTTTTATGAGTCCCTTCTTCACATCTTCCAATGCCTAGACAGACAGGGGTGGAGGTGGATGTGGGGTTGGAGTGGCATGAAGAGATAACCGAAACACCGTTTAACATTTGAATTCTGCACAAAAATAATAATCCATTAAAAACATTTAGCAAGATACTTCGCTTCTAGTAACAACCACAGTAATAACCTCTTATGTACATTTTAAGACAGCTAGAACCAGTACTTTTATAATAATGTATCAAATGACATTGTGAAAAGGGTCACTCGTGGTCATAAACCTACAGAGAATTATCAACCCCTGGGCGTTGTAGAAGTTTATAGGAAGCTCATTGTTTGGCTGTCTGGCTGCAGCTTTACTGTGTTCACAACTTGCTTCCGCTGCCCCCAAGTGACTAAAATGGATTGTTTTCAGGCGTGCATGCACCTAGATCTGCTGATGTGCTGATGTTACTAGTAGAAATTGCTTTAATGCGTCACTGCTGAACCTCACATGCCTAAAATGCTTCAGGTGGGAACCTTAATTGGTCAGCAGACAGCATTGTAGGCTGCTGTTGCTATGGCTTTTTTTTTGTGCATTTCCATTAGAGTTTATATTTTCCAGTTGACATTTTATACTTTTATACTTTTTATAGTTTGGCTTGCTTGTAGAATATCATGGTTCTCTGGCTTTCTGATTAAGTACATTAGTGGTGGCGTTTCAAAGCATTAGAGGATGTAGATCTTCCTCCTTGGTAGTAGCTTTATATCTTTGTTTAGGATGTGACTTGAGGTAGATGTCAGTTACAGGTATGGGTAACTCTTTGTCCAGGACTGTCAAAAAACAGTCAAACACACTCCCAGCCAGCAAGAATTCAGCTACCACTAAGTCTGGTTTTGGTTGTTTTAATCTCAAAGCATGTTGGGAAAGCAGCCTTACAGAAGACAAGACAACTTTATTATATCCCCTAATGAGTTTAGCACTCATAAAGATATCATTATTGTGTGTAATGTCTAGGAAAGTTGGATAAAATATAAAAGGAACACACTGACTTTGGATGAGTGAACATGTACATGTTTACAATGACAATGATATATTCAAAAGCCATGGTAAATGCAGATTTATAACTGTAGAAAGAATTAACTAGTCGGAGAACTGGGAGATTCTGAGATTAGTATTAGTAGTTTAGAGTAAATGAGTAGAGTAATACAGTAAATGTCTCTGATCATGGCAAATATTATCCATGACCAAAAATGCTGACACCTCCAACATGTTTAAACAGTTTCAACTCACAGAGGAGTATATAAACTCTTGGCCAAAAACCCCCAGAAGATCAAATTTTGTGCTGAGTTCCCATAAGCCTATGGCGAGTGGGATTCAATTATTGTTATTACCTGGTGAAAGCAGTAGTGCAGTGCCAGCGGGTTGTCTCTTAGCAACTCCTCCTCCTGGAAGCTGAACAACCATTTGCGGAGCGCCAAGCAAGTCCCCGGCACTGCTGACGTGTAATTCTGCACATAAAGCTTGTGGGGAAACTCATTAGGCGCCAGCTTCCGCACTGCAACAAATAATACAAAGGAGGGATGAGGAGGGGGTGTCTGTTTAGTCATTAAAACATTCTAGCCTGTACCAGATTACCTGCCCTTGCTGTCCAAAACTGCACATATACCCCTAAGTCCAATGAATTCAACCCACCAGTGGGATGAGACAGGTCTTTATTTAGAAAACTAGTGGTCATATGATGATAAAGTCACCCAAGAGAGGGCTTTTAAATTAAACACATAATATTCTGTAAATTTCCCTGTAAAGCAATCATAGACATCAAATACACATATAGTTCTTACCAAAGGAGTGGTTGATGACTTCAAAAAGGGCAAAGTAGCTTGCCATAATACTGTCCATTCCAACCTTCATCACTAACGCCTGCAGGAAGAGCAATACAGTCAGTTATGTAAGTAAAACAGTGTTTTAGAATTTCTGTTGCACCATGAAGGACATCTTTTATAAACATGTGTATGCGTTTGTATATTTTGTTTCAGTAAAAACGCACGTTCTACATCTGGAATGGAATATCACGTTTTCCTTATTTACCAGTAGAGGTGATTTGCCTTTGCAATCCTCAGTGTCATAATTCAAGCTAGAAACTGAGTGCAAAGCCCAATTCGGACGTCCAAACACTGTACGATATATCATCCCAGCAGGTGTCCTGTGTTCTTACCTGGTACACCTGGTCCGTGGTGCCGTTCTTGCGGACTCTGACAGAAATGGTGGTTTTGTCTGGCAGGGCTACCCGCAGTTCTACATCTGTCACTCCATTGTAGTTCTGCACAGCGAATCAACACATAATGAGAACAGCTGTTGAACTGCATTAACTCGTGAGGATTAACAAGGGTGTGTGCCAGCTTGTATGAGGGTGCATGCATGTGTTTGTTCTGAATTAATGGTAAGTACTTCTGGATTAAAAAAAACACAACAAACAAGATATAACTAAAACCAGAAATCCTATCTGTTAGATGTCCTAATCCTACTTAAGTGCTGAATTAATTCAGGAGTATTGCATAAGTTTATGCTGATGTCATTCCTCATAATACTACAAAGGCAATGCAATTATTATAACTATTTCACTGTTTTGGCTCTCCGGTTTAAACTCCATACTTGCAGACATGATGGGCTGCCAGCTACTCTAAAGTAATCAAACTCTATTACCATAACTGCTGATGCTTGTTTATAGCAAACACATCTCTAATACCATCTACAAGAAAAGCTACATTTTGATCCAACTTTAGTAAGCACAGTAGACAGCATAGAAACTTCTACGACAACATCGAGTGCAGTCCACATCAGGTCAACAATAAATGTGATGCATACCTCATCTGATTCAGAGAGAAACTCCTGCATGATGTCACTCTCCCCGATCACCCGCACAGAGCAAACTGAAGATGAACACAGAGATGGATGCAGAGAAAGAGGGGGAGGTCAAAGTAAATCAAATGATAAAAACGATATATATGTCACTTTGCCTGTATCCTGTGTTCAGATTTACAGTATTTTCCATGTATGGTGGAAAACTGATCCCAGCCAGTGCTTGGACTATTTTCTATCCTATACATATATATCATATATCACATCATATACATATTACATTAAATTATTCCTTCTTTTGGTTTGTATGGATATTCAGGAGTTTTATAGGTCGAAATAGCTTGTCATACTTGAATGCCAGACATTGTAAATGGAGCTGTAATTCTTCTCAAACGACATATGGGTTGGGCACAGAAAAGCCATTTGTCTTTGCCCGTGCTGAAAATCAACACACAAGTGGGTTTATACGCCAGGGACCTTTCTAAATCAGCCTACCTCGTTCGAGATATTCCTCCAGACCTCTGCGGCGAGCATCCAGCTGCTGTTCAGACAGGGAGAACGGCCATTTACCGGGAAGCTTTGGGAAGTTGAAGTTGGAAAACTCCCTTTTTAGGTTCTGGTGCAGGATAGCAAACTCCCGGTAGCGCTTTGAGCAGAGCTGTCTACCTGACATGTACACGTTGTACACCTATGATCATTGAGACAAAGACAGGACAGACAGACCATAGTCCATTAGAGTTAGAATACTGTGATAGGAAAAAAAGGAAACTACAAGAAAGAAAGAAAGAAAAGGTAAGGCAATATGTCAAACAGCACTTACCACAAACCTCTCGGAGTGCTGCTCTACATGTTTGTATGTGGGAATGGAAATGGGCACTGCCTGCTTGTCACTGTAGTCATAGTTGGGTTGGACATCCTCTCCTCCTTCCAATCCATCAGCTTCCTGCGCTGGAACAGACAGCACAGCCAGAACCAGCTCCTTCTCCCCTGCACGGATCAGGTCCACCACTTGCTTATGGGTGGCACCTTCCACACTCACCCCATTACTGGAGAGAAAGGGCGAGCAAGAGAAAGGTGGAGGAAAAAGAGAGGGAGAAACAGAAAAAAAGTCAGCAAAGAGACACAATTTATGTTTCAACATGGCCGATGGTCCAACTCTCTACATAGTGAAATTAGTGCAGCATATATACTAATACAGCCTTTTTAAATATTTCATAAATACCTACGGTTGCACCAACAATTTGTCTCCCAACACCAATTCCAATACTTCAACTCAGAGTATCTGACAATATCAAATACCAATATCTTATCCCCACATTTAAAATCCAGTGAGTAATCATTTTTATGTAATGTAACATGAGGCCAGGCCAAATAAAGAATATATAATGACGCAGTTCAGTCTATAACCGATATATCAATATTGGTGCAGAACCAATCCATGCATCCCTAAATATATTAATAACGCCACTCAAATCTTAGATTGGCACTTCATAATTATAAACATATTTTACTAATGCTGCAAATAGGCATCCTGTTTTTTTTACTATTATGGTGTGTGGTAATGTCAATGCATTCTGTCCTTCATTAATAAACACAATGTTGGCAGTGCTGAGTAACCAGGTCGGCTCTAATGTCTCCCTTTCCTTGAGACACCTCCCTTCTTGGCTTGGTTGAGGCCAGATGGCACCAGCATCAGGTGTCTCTGCTAATCTTCCTCTGAGAAACAGCAGGACAGAACCAGGAGCGCGAGAATAGGTCTGTCCACTACATGCCATACCTTCATTGTTGTTTACAAATGTATATCTGTATAGTATCCTGGATCAAAGTGGTAAAAGGATAAAAAGAGGGTCGTTGAATAAAGTCAACAATGGGAGATGGGGAGAGCTAAACGGAATTCCTTTGAGTTGTTCAACTGACCAGCAAAATTGCGAGTGGGAGGTGAGCAAAAAGGTGATGATAAAGGGAAAGCTTTCGGTCCCATCATCCTTTAATTAGACAATACAGAAACAAAGCAATGCCCGACAGAAAGGTGTCCATTAATTAATGTAGTGACGATATTTTGGTGAGATATTTCGTCTACGAAGGATCACAAACACTGACAAATTCCTGAAACAATTTATTAGAGCCTAAAGGGATGTCTGACGAACAGAACAAACAAACATATGAATATGTATACGTCAAAGGATACAAAAGTAGCTCTTTATGTTTTGATGGCTGAAACTTAATTATTTTAAATATTCTACACAAACTATACTCAGGCAGCAGTCAGTCAAAAAATACCACGTTAGCAAGGTTATCACCACTGAAGCAGCATTATTCCCCTTTCCTTGTTCATAAAACTTGGAAGTAAAATGCTGACATATGACATACTTAACAGGGTGATTCTTTTGTGTTTTTCAGACGTAGGTCAAGCTAGTTAATAAGTCACATGATAAGCTCAGGTCCTGTCATATGACCAGAGAGAAATGTAACAGTTAATATAAAGAAAACACAGGTTGAGTTTTGATGGATCAGCAAGTAGAAGTATACCAGTGTTCCTTGTTTTTCTTCTTCCTTTTTCTAAGTTTAGCCTTTAGTAAAGTGCTCAAATCCTCACAATAAGGCTTATGCTATGCCACACACAAAAACACAGACTTTTACAAAACATATAACTGTAGTAATTTATCTGAATTGACTATTAAATGTAGTTGCTTTTACACTTCCCAGTGCAAAGGCCAACAGCCATGGTGGGAGAATCATTGATAGTTTGGTTTACGGATGAACACTGACATTATTCAAAATCTACCGGTCAGCAAATATGAACTGAAGGAGGTTCTGTGGGGACATCGGTTCTCTTAAAATGTACTGTTATATATATAACTGCTAAAAGTTAAAGGCTAGAAGAGACTTTTAACAATTAAGTTATTTTCATGGGTCAAGACTGACAGTTCACTTGCACATGGCTTTTCTTAGCACGACAGAAAGAGAAAACCACCTCGGCAAGATGTCTCCATGATCAAGCCGTGTACATCAAAACCCCTCAACTTTCGTGACGGGGATCAAGGGCAAAAACAATACATGCACCTTGAACTGCCCCATGTAAATAAAGTGCCTGTTGTGTAGGGTAGTCTTTCGAGTGGTCTCTCTTCAAGACAAGAAGCGCACACACTCATATCATATGATGCTGGATTTGAGTGATAACACTGCCATTCACTATCTCCGGCCATAGCCAAAATTCAGGCCAATGTCAACAAGGTTGTCAATTAAATGTCCTCACATTCATGCTGAAGCAGTCACTGCGCAAAGGGCTAGCTAAACAAGACGTTAGCTACCTGGCTGCCTAGCTAGCGGAAGCTAATCAACATGCACAGCCTGGTGTCCAACTTATGTAAGCTGGTTAGCTTTCTAGTTAACTCACTAGCGTTAGCTTGATGTAGCTAACGTCACATCACTAAATGTTTAGTTAGGTACGAATGCCCGTAAACTGAAAAAGATAACTAGTTAGCTAGTCAAATGGCTACTTTTGTTGTCATAACAGACAGGTGACGTAGTGTTATACCTTGAAGATGGCTAATAACACATGCTGGAAATTGGATCAACACGGGCTAAATTGGGTAGCTAGCTTTACTTGCTAACTACCTGGCTTAACTTAACGGAAAGAAGCTGACTTACACTTCCAGGATCCTGTCACCCTTTGCTATCCCCGCTCGGTCTGCCGCACCTCCGGGCAAAACAGCACTGACATGCTGAAGAGGAGCGTACAGTTCCCCGTTGATGCTCCGAAGCTGTCCCCCTTCGCTAACTTGACCGCGAACATTGAAACCGTAGCCGGACTCCGACTTGACGATCCTCACCGTCCGTGGACCTGACGTTACAATAGTCGCATTCTGGCCCGCGGACGAACCGACGACTGGACCGTTACGAGATGCCGAAGAAAGAGCCGACCGAGTTTCATCGCCTCCTACATCCGCCATCTTATCCACAGGCCCTAGCCCCCTTCCAGTCGGTGTCTTCTAGCAAATTCAAAACAACTCTCGAGCTCTGTCCCTCAGTAACGTTAGCTCAACAGACCGACTCTGTTGTTGATAACCCGCCCCTCGGTAGCGTCACGAGACACGGCCACGCAACGTGACCTCCCGGAGGCGTCACCGAAAGTCCGTTCGGTTTGTTAACACAGGCAACTTTCCAATGCAAAGTTGCTTATCACTTTAGCGTTAGCTGTTACACTGTTGCTGTTACTACAACAATTAGCTATTAGTTAATGAGACAATATGAGTAACGGATGTATTCATTTGTTTGTATTATACTCCTCTTTGTTCATATATTCACATATTTAGCATTCAGTTTAACTGATTTTATAGAAATATATGTACAAATATGTACAAATAAATGTATTTGTAAAAATGAAACGTGCAGACAACGTTTCCTTCCTCTTCCATGTCTGTTAACCTATGTGTTGGTCATTTATAATTTAATTATTTCTAGTATATATATAAAATATATATAAAAATACATTTAAAATACCTTTAAAAAGAAAATCTACGGTACAGACAGTTATGAAAGCCATAGCCTTACTTTTTCACAAATTGAGTAGCCAATCATACAAAATGATAATCTATCTGTGCGGGTGCTATTAACCCTTTATCTAAAGAATTTTGAAAGAATAGCTACAGAAACAAGCCGATTCCCTTTGGGTTTCATCCATGTTCATCTGGGTTTTTTTCCCATCTTCCTCAGTCACTGATTTGCTGCCTTGTGACACACTTAAAAAAACGGATGCCAAGCACTGTTGATAATATTGTGCTTTGTTTCATGCTATCTTGTGTAATCCACCTAAACAGGGGATGGGTGGTCATGTGAAATAAAGGTGCTGATTACAAATTTTAAAACAGAGAGAGAGAAGTGCTGTAATCTGTGAAGTTGCTGCATTATTTCTTTGGAATGAAAACATGCAGGTTGTCAGCCCTCAGGGCACATGATTACTCATCGCCCAAATGCATGGTGTTAAAACTATATTGGTGTTAAAGCTTATGTCTGTCTTAGTGACGCACATCAACAAAATGTCCCTGGACTAGAAAATGTACAGAAAAACTAGTTGAGCAAGATGCATTTTATTGCTTATACATTTAATTTGTGAGAGAAATATTGTGTTATTTCTTTCTTCATAATTTACTTAGTCTTTCTTTAACCCTTGTGCTACCTTGTGGAGAAGACACAGGGTCAAGACACTGGGCCACTGGGTCAATATGACCCGGCAAGGTAGCACAAGGGTTAAATAGAGTGCTTTGGTAAATGTGAAAATGTAAATTACTTCCCCTGCCTCACAGGTATCATCATTGAGATCCTTCCTGTCATAACCTGCAATTATATTGTTCCTTTCCTGATGGTAATCTAAGGCTAAATCTAAATTTAAGGCATGAAAGTCTTAGTGTCAACAAAACCTAATCACTTCAAGGGTTTGGGGCATAAGCTTATTTAGACTATGGCGCTGACATGTCTGTGCAGCTGTCCAATATTACCACAAATATTGTTCACTCGATCATGCAGTAACACACAGTGCACAAGTTAAGTGTTTAAAAGAAGAGAGTTTATTTCATTTTGTCTTACAATATTTATTTGTGACTTCATGGCATTTTAGTAAATAGTAGTATACATTTATTTCTTCTTCAGAACAACTGGTACACTGTTCTCTTTCACAGGAAGGCAGATCTCTATGCTGGCCCCAAGGTGGCGCTTGGATCCCTATTTCTTGCAGACGAAGTACTCGTGGCACATACAAGTGAGGGAGAAGACCATGTTACCAAACTCCTTGAAGTCCACGCTGTTGTCCCGGTTTGTGTCCAGTTCCTTGAAGATGCGGTCCACCGCTGCCTGGTCATTGGTTTTCTGCAGGTGAGAAAAGTGATAGCACGTAGTTACACAACTCTTATACATACACGTTAAACGGGGAAACATTGTCACCGGTCATGTCCAAGACCATAAAGTATTACTGGCTGCGATGATGCACAAATTCTATCTAGAACATTCACCATCCTTTCTATATGCACCACAACACACATGTAAAGTATGCCAGTGTGCATCGTGTTGATTGTGTAGGACTGAGATAGAGAGAGGTCAGAAGTCAGAAGTCACTCACCCCCAGCAGATCTCCTAGTTCATTCTGAAGCAGCTCTCTCAGCTCTGCCTTACTCAGGGTGTGCTTGTCCCCCTCCTTGCCAGAGTATTTACTGAAGGATTTGATGAGGAGCTCCATGGCCTTCTGGACGTCAGACATGATGGTAGCTGGTTTAAGAGGACAGAAACAAAAAAAGAGTGAAACATGGAATTTTACTGAATGTAAAAAAACATTTATACATCATGATGGCATGGGATCAGGTCATATTGGCCTATTATTTTCCTTATATATCTTCAGGATGATGCTCTCATTTAATGCTCTTATGGCTGTTAACTGTTACTGATGCGTGCTATACCGGATCATTGTGAAGACTGAGCATTGCTCTTTAAAATCTGACATTCCCCTTATAAGTCTGCATCACTATTGTGCCAGTGTTGGCCAGTTGTTTTTTTCTCATGTTACAGTTTAAGTGGCTAAGTTATTAATCTACTTTAATTAAAGAGACAAACTATATAAAAATAGTAGCAAAATATATAAATATAGTAATGCATACTAATTTATTTCTTTAAAAGCTCATGAACAGCAAGCAGTGGCTGGCATTATTGCTTTTGTCTCTGCCAGTGTTTTTCTCAGAGGTTTTCCGTGGAGCTGGATCAAAACAAAACCCTGCGTTTCCATTGGGTCCCAGCCACTCTTATTTCCCCTGTCACCGGTCTCTAACGCAACGTCTCTGCCGAGTGACACAGGACATTGTGATGGCAACAGCTTAATCTCTCCAGGTAACTCAGCTGAATTTGGTAAAGAAGCAGGTTGAGACTTGACATAAGTCCCCGTAGGGATGTCCGTTCTCCTAATGTTGTATTTTCTGAAAAGTATTTTTCCCACTGACTCCATGAACCCTTAGAGGGTCAGTTTTGGTTGCTTTCTGGCTCACGTGGTGCAGCTCCCTCACTGGGGTGTGGCAAGCGTAGGAAACTGTGGCATCAGAGGGTAAACAGATGGGAATTGGAATTGGAGTAGAGGAATAAAAAACAAAAAGAACACCGTGTTTCTGTGCTGATGTTTAATTTGTTTTTAATTAAAGGTAAGAATGACAGTTTGATGCTAACTTCTGAGTGTACAATACATCACTAAAAGGACATTCCAGGATTAATAGTCAAATAACTGGCATTGAAGCAAAATGAACAATGTCTGTTGCAAACGTTAAATTTCACAAGCATTGAAGAGAAGTCATAGTGGCTCAAAAACACAAAATGCACACAGAGTTGGTAACTTTGCAGTTGTGTTGTTTGCAAATAAAACTCACTGAAATTACATTAAAGTTGTTGAATTCCAAATAATTTCCTATTGGTTTGGGGCATTTCTTTAACGTCAGTAAATTAAATCAAACAACAAACAAAACAAAATTCTTTAGATTTTCTACTCACCAAAGCTGATTTATAGAGGCCTAAGGTGATTAGAGAGTGAAAGTCAGTCTTAGAGGATCTGCAGTGATGGAGAAATGGATGCAAAGGATGCTTTATACATCACCACACCCTTTATCCCTCCCCCAAAAATGCTCCTTTCATCTCCAACCACTCCTACTTCTCCCCCTCGTGTCTTGTTACTCTTTTCATTTCCAAAGTTATTCTTTAAAGAACACTGGGTTTATGTTATGTTGCTTAGAAAATCATCATCAACAAACAGCTGATGATTGTTTATGCTGGTTGTTAGGGAGTCTATTATAAACCATTTTACACTTCCTGTCAACAATATGTGTTAGTATGATAAGTATAGTGTGTGTTTTTATTCAGGAAGAACTTTAACACTGCTAAAAATGAGCATAATTTATCACAAAAATGTATCTAATGTTATGCATTTGAACCTGCAATAATGGCTATTAAGACTGTAGATGGCATAATACATAGATACTGTGGGCTGCATCTTTAAGACAAAAATGTGATGTTTATTGTATAATTTACTGTATAATTTAAGCCAATTTAGTCAACAGTTTTCTTGCTTTTTGATGCAATGTATTAAATAAGTTTGTGATTTTATCTTCCCTGTTAGTTCAGTTGTTGTTTCCAGATAAAAAATCAATAGTATGTTAACATGTAAGGAAAATGTAAAAGAAAAAAAGCATTTGGGGGTGAAACGTCAAAAACTGTATTTATTTGCATTTTGGCTTGTTCATTGGAGATTGAAGATGACGTTTTGTAAGATGATGAAGGGAGGGATACAGCAATTACTATGTGAACTGAATCACTTTTTGTAATGATGTAGTTGCGCACAGCTGCTCCATTTAGACGTCACTTTTGTTAATCCTTTAAAAGAGAATCCACAATTTCTGTAACATACTTTAGCCTAGACCCTTGCAAAAACAAATCTCCCAAGAGTCTTGCTGGCGGGGTCAAGAGACAAAGTCCGGAGCTCTTTTGAGAAGTTTTAAATAGTTTTCTTCACCAAAGACACATTTTTCTTAAAGACCAAATATGAAGAGACTTCTGTTGCAAAGCCCGTTTTGCTTACTGCCCGGCAAAGTTAAAGACCAAACAATTATGTATGTTTTAAGCTAAATGTGGATTTCTTTTGCATGTATCGGAGGACACCTTAATTGTATATTGTACTAACTAATTTCTGGTGTATATAATTTACTTTATTTTTATTTAAGTGTTTGTGATTCACATGTTTCTAAAATGAACATGTAAGGCACAGTGACTCACTAAGCATGGACTGTTATAGTCCTCTCTTTCTTGAAGCTTTGTGGTGGAGGCTGTGACTCACAGTCACGTCCCTGAAGCTCGTGAATCATACCGCAGAGACCAGGAATCAGAGACATGGAAATTAGCGCTGTGGCAACTGTGTGTGTGTTTGTTTCAATGTGTGTGGCCTGTTGTATGACTTAGTTTGATATCAAAGGTCTTTTCCTGTCTCTCCTCTTTGGCCAGGATTCAGTTGTTTTGGTCTCTAATTAACAACTTCAATCAAAAGTCCAGTAAAGTACAGATCATAAGTCAGAAGTGAGGTCACTGTCAATTTTCTTTTACATATTTATTTTTTTCATTGGACTTTTTTTTTTTTTACCCTTTTCACTGTGTGGAAACCGTTAGTCAGACTTTTATTCCAGTCTTCTTCCTTCTCCAGCTTACTCACTCAGATCGACCAAATATCACAGCTGGATGATCACAGCGATCATTGAGATGAATGTGGTTTTAATGTAGCTTATTTCCTTATTGTTGACATCATTGTCATGGCAATGTTGACTGCAGGAAATTGTGCTGTGTTGCTGCTGCAACAACGTTACACCGGAGAATTTGCTATCAGCTCTAAATCACAGATACAGAATGTGTCTCGTTTTCTGTAATTCACAATTTCTCTAACTTAGTGTAAATGTAGCTTTAAGAATATGTCTGAGTCAGATTAAAAAGCAGATGTGGAGCTTTGATTGATACGTTTGAAGACCCCTGACTTATTAAGTAAGCATCTCCAACAGTATGATCTTATGCCATCTAGTGGTCAAGCACACTCAAAAGAAAGTATATGTTACACATGAGTCCTCACTTCGATCTCCGATCAGTGAAAGTTACTTTCGGCATCGAGATGAAAATTTGGCTTTGAAAACAAAACCTGAAATTTATATTTATCACAGTTTGATGTGTTTTTCAATGACAATGTTTAAATGTTTTCTTCATGTCACTCTTTTTTTCAGTGAGTTTCTTTTTTATGCTCTGTTTATTGTCCAATGTCAGTTTTTTTTCAGTTGTCAGTTGTTTTACTGTTGCATGGTGGGGTAAAAAAAACTGTGGACATTGTGTTTTATAAGTTACGTCAGCTATAACAAGATCACAATAGTTTCTTGTCATTTCCTTTGGCTATAAACCGGATGTTGGTAGGGTTGGTCGCTTCGGAAGGTTGATGTTTAACAAAAGAAACTGTCCACAGAGAGGAGCTGTTCTGCCTGTGTGTTTCGAAGGAAGGTGTGGTATGCGTTAGTGAATTCCTCATCAAGAAGTCACACCAATGCACACCTTCACTGTAAGAATTGAGAAATCTTAAAACGGTGAGAGTATGCAAGATTATTGTAGTTGATTGATCTCAGCATTAGTTTGTCGGCTTACTAAGGGAACAAGCTTTGGCCTGTTTATTGACATCACACATCTCTTACTTCATACTGGGAGAGAGTTGTTCATTTTCACATATAATGATTGTATTGTTTTAGGCCACATGATAGACGTACAGCAAGTATATATCTTTGCAGAGACAGGTCCTTTTCTTTTATAACAGAAAGCACATCGACTACACAAAAAGGGTTTTGAGAGAACAATCCGCTAAGTAGGAATTCCCAGCCCTAAACCCAGCTGTGGGTCTCATGGGCGTGGTGCTTGTGCTTGTGTAAACAGTGATGAATAAAAACTCTACACACACACACACACACACACACACACACACACACACTCAGAGCGTCATAACCTAGCAACTTCAGTGTTTGCCCTGTAACCATGAATGTTGGTAAGCCACAGTGCAAGGCCCTGCCCAAGGAGGGGTGTGCAAGGTTTAAGAGAAATGGGGCTTTTTGCCCTGAGTTTAGTCTTCCAGGCAGGCCTTCCTCAGGCAGTAAACTTTCTGCCTACTTCACTGGGATTGGCAGACCCTGACCACATCAGTGCCTCAAACCCTGAATTACAGAAATCACATCTTAACCACTTATGACTAAAACATCTGACTGGTAGAGCTTGCCAAAGAGAGCAAAATCAAGGCTGAGCATTTGGAGTATTTTTTCTGTTCAGGGAGAGTCAGAAGGAAGGCGTTATCCTGTTCGTCTCGGTGGTGTTATCCAACTTTCACCAGACATGAAACACAATGAAAAGAATTCTGTAGGAAAACAGTGGTGTACTGTTTTCCTGCTCCCTGTGACTCAGGCCCTCTGCATTTCTTCACAGAGCCCACGGTTGTCATGCTTAATCACATCAAATGGACTAGAATGCAACAAGCTTTATTTAGTCATAAAGCAACCCATCACCCAATGTGTCTGTCTATGAATGTGTCACAACGTGGAGAGTTGCAACATCAGCTTCATTCTGCAAATTCCTCGGAGCAGCGATAAGCAGGACTTTATCAAACCGAGAGGGAGAGGTTCATCTGCCCTTTCACACCCAGTGAAGCAATCATTACTAGTGGGAATTACATCACCACACCTAATGTCACTGGTACAGTTGGCAAGGGAGTCAGTACACTGTGATCTGACCTTCGCCAGGATGTGAAATTAGCATTAATCAGTGGTTGGGAATTAGCTATTTGACGATTTGTGTCAATTTTTTTCATGTGAGTAAAAAACACATCTACAAAAAGTTGAAGAGGCAGAGGTGCTTTTATATTCAAATGTGAGAAAATATATGACAACTGCAGGCAACCACGTGCCTAAATATACAGTAACTTACACATACAAGAACCACTAGACGCAACCAGTTTGAAATTCTTGAGTGTATTTAATGGACAAAACTATCTTTACAAAAAATGAAATTCTTTTTGGTTTCTTCTAGTCTCTGCTGCTGTTGTCTTTTACTTCTTTCCCATCTTCTTCATGTGCATCTGATAGCACTGCTCACAGGCAATGGAAAGTCCAACAACCAGAGAAACAAACTCCTCAAAGTCCACCTGGCCATCTCCGTTGGTGTCCAGGTCCTTCATGATTTTGTCTACAGCAGCAGGGTCCTTCTGAGACTGCAGGTTAAAGAAGGGTGTAATGAACAACTGAGTTTACATTCTGGGCCCTGTGATTACGCACTTGACATGTTGGTCCCTTCTCACCTTGAGGAAGGTAGACAGCTCGTTCTCCATCAACTCTCTGAGCTCGCGCCGGCTGAGCGTGCTGCTCTGGCCGTCCCTGGAGGCGTAACGGTGGAACACCTTGATGAGTGACTCCATGGCTCCTTCCAGTTCTGAAGGCATGATTGCTAAAGTTTGTTGAGCCTGAAAAACCAAGTTCAAAATTGAGAATACGATCACTAATAGCACACATACTAATTTGTGAAATAAATGGGAAAAACTGAATAATAAAAACTTCTTTGCTGTGATACTTGATATTACATCAAAAGACCGATTCTCTCAGTGTAAACAATAGCCTTTCCTAGCATGAAACAAATGCTGGATGGACATATCAAAATCTGTCACCCCTTCCAGTGAGACTTAGCTCCATCAGAGGATCTTGTAGAGAGTATTAATGAAATAAAGGTCAAACTACGTGCCGCAAAAGAGGATAGTTCAGTTGCATTGTAAGGAGGACATGATGTAGCCCAATGAAGGGGAAGCAACACGTTGCTCTTTGCTCTAACGCCCTTTCGACCGATGAGTTATACTCATGAGAAGTGAGAGAACTTCTGTTATTAGGTTGTTAGAATAAAACAGTAAAAAAAAAAACACTTGCAGAGTCAAACACACTGCGTGCCCTGTTGCTATGGAGTTTCAACACATACAAAAGGAGAAGTGGGAGGGAAAACAGCGATTGTGTGTTATTTGTGTTAGAGGGAATGGAAAACTTGAGCTGGATGAGGGAAAAATGTGAGGAGGGCCCCAAATGGTGGAATTCATGCAGCAAATGACAGAGGACACTATGGGAGCAGAGCACAAGTGTGCACATGCCCACAGTCCTACCACACCCTTCACACTGTAACTACAGGACAATGACTCAAACTGTGTTAACGGTACGAGAGAGAGAGTTTACAGTGGAGTAAAATGTTAATGTAAGAGTTCAGTGAGTGCTCACTGTATTAGCCAAATGTATCTTCAAGTCATTTTTAAATAGCTCGTCCTAATTGGTTAAAAATGTGAAAGTGTGAGTTCAAAATTTAGGGGGAAAAAACGTGTCAAAACCCAGCACAATCATAAACACAATATACTGAATCATTTCTCCAAATATGTAAATAAGAATACTGTCTAACAGTTAGTATTGAATAATCCTGACAAAGCCACACCAGTGAGACCCCGTCAGTTCTTACCGTGCAGCGCCGGGACGTGGTCTGCAGAGGAGAGGTGGGGATGTTCAGAGGTCGGGAATAAGTGCTGCAGGCAGGTTTTATAGTCAGGCGCCGCCCTGACTGCCGTGCGGGGTGAGTCCAGACAGTGGACCCTGTCGACTGGGGGAGTGCGGCTCAGCAGACGGTGATGGGCGGTGACATAAAGTCATAAACTTGACATTAAGTTGGGGAGTTGTTGGACTAACTTTTTATTTCTTCTTCTTCTTAAATAACAAGATAACAGTGAAGCTGTCAAACAAGTAAAACAAATGTTAAAATGTTAATGGTTAACAGTAATGGTTATAATGAGTAATGCACTACATTGTTACAGTTGTCTGATAGTTGTTCTAGTGTACAAAGAGCCTAACTAACCTCACTTATGAGGTATGGGTATAGGCCGTAGAGGAGAAAATGCGACAATGAGATGAATAATAATGGATTAATCACGTTACAAACGAAATGTCCTTGTGCTGTAAGTCAGTTTCTGACACATTTGACGCTGCTGGTATGCTACAAGACAAGACCAATCCCTCCAGCTATTTGTTGAGTGCAAATGTAGAAGCCCAAGTAGATGGTTTATTAAAAGCAAAGATGACACGTCTTAACATGGGTTAATGAATGGGGCTCAGTGTAATCAGCAGCAAAGCCAGTCAGTAGCATTTTAACACACAGTACAAGATCAATTCAGTAAACGGAAGTGCAACCCAGTGACTGGATTCCGGTTAAGTCAACAGAAATCACGATTAACATTTGTATTAATGGTTCTATGAGAAACCTACATGAGCTTTTACAGTGTTGTCTTCCGTAGTGTTTCTCTCTAGGAACCGCTTTAGTACTGCGATATCTACAATGAACAAAACATTCCAGCATATCCTCCAAGAAAATGTGTTTTCTTTGTAAAATAATGTACAGCACATATGACAGACTGTCATTTTTTGGACTGCTATGGGAAGAGTCTCTGTATTTTGTTTTCATTTATGTTATTTATTTTTTGGTTAATCTTTTTATTTTTCTTTATTTCATTCCTCCTATACTCTTTGGACTGTTTTGGTGAATTCGCTTTAATTGTGGGCCATCTTGTGGTCGAAACATGGTATTACAAACCGACTCTCAAAGTGAAACTGATTTTGTGTGTCAAAATAAACATGCACATTTGAATAAGAAAGCGACCTTTGTTCTTCGTTTAAGAGGTCTGTTTCAGCTGTTGTTAAATGAGTTATATTCTCCTCTCTCTGACCGAGTGCTGGCTTATTTGAAAAATGTAAAATGTAACTGTAAAATGTGGACCTTAGCAGTGGTGGAACAAGTATCCAGATCCTTTACTGATGCAAAAGTAACAATACTGCAATATACAAATACTCTAAAAGTCAACTGCAACTACAGAAATAGCCTAATATCAGTAAAATGTACTCAAAGCATTACAAGTAAAAGTACTTATTATAGGGAATGGGCCCTGTCAGTGTTATGTTACTATGCAAACTATTTTATACATTTATAACACTATTTTTGTAAACTAATAATCAAATATTTGTGTATGATTTTAATCTGAAAAGTAACTAGTATCTAAATCTGTCAGATAAATATAGGGCAGTAAAAAGTACAAGGTTCCCCTCTGAAATGTGGTGGAGTAAAAGCATAAAGTAGCAGAAAAGTACCTCAAGATTGTACTTAAGTACAGTAGTAGAGTAAGTGTTTGTTACTTTCCACCACTGGACCTATGCAACGGAGTATCATGGGATACATCCTATAACCCTATTAATTTATGTCACTTATTTCCATTTGAATGGAGTCTCATTGTAAACCTTTGCAAAACAGTTACGATGAGACATGCGTGTCAAATGAAGCCATAACTTGTGTGTGTTGCAGTCATGTGGTACATGTATGTAAACATTGAACTTAAAGGCCTGTCCCTTATACTTTCTTCTTATAGATTTTAATTATGAGGTTGGATTGAGCAATAAGGTGTAGTGCGCCATCTTGTGGACCTAAACGGTAATGCACCGGAGGGTCTCTATATTAAACACAATTGACTGCCAGTTGTAATGGCAGTAATAATGTAATAATGCATTGTTAAAGATGAAACAACACGCCAGTTTATACAGTAGCTAGAATTAACACAACCTCAACCAGCTACAGCATTAAAATATTACTTACATGTGAATGAATCAATAATAATTATAATCCAGTAATATAATATAATTAACAATATGACACTCTGAAAGGGGTCATTATGCATGATGAGTACTGTTAGTTTTGATATTTTACTCATAATACGTCTGTGCTTTTACTTAAGTATAAGCAGGACTTTTACTTGTACAATATTGCTGCTTTTACTTAAGTAAAGTCTCAGTACTTCTTCCGCCACTGGTGAATTCAGACTGCTGCCCGGAGCCTTGTGATTCTTCTCTTGTTGGTTTACTGATAACCAAGTGCATGTTTCTTGCCTAACCAGCTCGCTATTTATTCCATACACTGCACCCAAGAAGTGGTTTAGAATGTCAACTTTTACATGATGCTCCTGAACTGTGTTTAGTTGAGATCCAATTAGTTTGTGTAAATCAAATCTAACGGAAGAAGCAGCTTAACTTTGTCTTTGCATTCTCTGAACAAATCTTTGAAGGTGTTTTGTTGGGTTACAACACCAAACTGACAGGTTTTAGTTGTTTCCCAGAGGTTTGCATTCCATGCGTGTTTCCTTCTTTTAGTTTCTACGTGCTGTGCAGCCTGGCAGGAGAGCATGATTTAATATAGAATTAATGCAATGTATCCCACAAATGGCTATCTTTCTTTCTGCTGTGGCTTGATTGGATTTATGCTTCCATGAATTGAATTTGCACACCAAATGATACGTTCAACTGATGAGTTGTGCTCACTGTCTACTGTGCATGAAACCATGAAAAAGAAATGAATAATAATATCAAGTAACTGCTGAGATCCTCTCCTCTGGCTGTACAATCAATGTCATTGTAATGTTATGTGCATACAGTTTGACTGCCTATCTTTGCACTGTATTTAATCTCCTAATTTTGACAAACATTTTGCTCCACCTCGCCGTAAGTATATTGTTCCAATTTATTGCTGCAGTTGAATTGATGAATGTTAAAATGTAGGGCCATGTGCTGATCGGCATCAAACTGTCAACTAATTAAGGTAAGTAAAGTAGTGTGCCTGTCTCTGGTACAGATAAATCACAACAACAATCACAACAATCACAAAAACTCGCTGGACAGAATACCTTAAATACCAAGGTGTGGCAGAGCCAGGGAGTGTCTCCGACGTGCTGCTTCATTTAAACCCTCACAGGCTGTCATCTCCTCAGTCCCGACTCTGGATACAGGTAGGAGCAGGGTACAACTAAATTAATATACATGCATGCAAGCGTTTCAGTGAACATTATGCCTTTTTTGCTTGGACAGTAAGCGATTTCAGAATCAGTCTTATATTTGAAGAATTATTACTGACTGTATGTTAAACCACTGCCAGCAGCATACCCTTTAATTGCATTGAAGTTGATTTCAGGTTCTTGCTTCAGTGAGACTGTTTTACCCTTTGACAGGTCGAAAAAAACAAATTTGTTTTTTTTTAAATTATGTTCAGGGTCAATTCTGTCAGTCTG
This sequence comes from Nannoperca australis, assembly GCA_036023655.1. Taxonomy (NCBI): domain Eukaryota; kingdom Metazoa; phylum Chordata; class Actinopteri; order Centrarchiformes; family Percichthyidae; genus Nannoperca; species Nannoperca australis. The sequence continues at coordinate 20,598 of JAVQJD010104432.1, forward strand.
CATCCCTGTTCTCCTTTCTCTTCCTCTTATTATGATATAATAAGATATATAACACACGATGGAGGACACTATATATTACATTACATTACATTTAGGCATTTAGCAGACGCTTTTATCCAAAGCGACTTCCAAAATAAGAGCTTTACATCAAGTGCATAGAACCATGATTGAAAACAACAAGACGTCTCA
>JAVQJD010104434.1:0-27001 GCA_036023655.1 Nannoperca australis
CCCCCCCCCCCCCCCCCCCCCCCCCCCCCCCCCCCCCCCCCGGTGATCTGAATCATTTTGAATGTATCTCCAATACTGATGTGGCAGATGTATGCAAGATCATCGAATGTCCAGTGCAATAACCTGTGTTCCAGTTTTAATTCATAACAATGTAATTCAATGATGGGATTACATTGAAAAGCCAATACTCCAGTCTACCTCAGTTAATGTGAGGGGATGTATACATATGTGTGATGTAAACATAAATTATTCATTCAAATGGAATCTAAACTACAAGTATTAGAAACCTTCAAGCCACGCTCTTAAGGTTTAACATGAATCATTTGAAACACTTGTGTCTATCTTGCAAACAGTTTAACTGTAATGTGGGTACATTGGAGCCCAATGTTGCAGACATTCCTCTATACGCTTATTCTTCTGTTCATTCTGTTCAGGCAGTGAAAGTCTGGCTGCACTCAGTACTAGCCTTTTTAAGCAACAGCTAATACATCAGACCTCAACCTCACCAATTAAATGTCAGCCAATTAAAAAGAGCCCAACAAACGATAAGTGAAATTGGTTTGACCATTAAATAAAAGCAGCTGCTACGTTTGCCTCGCTGCAGAAGGCTTCTGTTACCCTGTAAGTTCATCTCAACATTGTGCATGCTACATTGCAAGGAGGGAAATATATGTGACAACTTGAAGACTAACAGGCTGGCTGTGATGCTCAGAGGAGATGTCAGGATGAAAGCAAAAAGGCTGCCATCTGCACACATGAAATGGGAAGACTAAAATGCAATGATGATGACACCAGTCATGGGTCTGCAGGTGATTGTTAGCTCCAGCTGTCAGCCTCTTGTCATGCCTGTGTTCTCGCTGCTGGCTGTTAGAGCGCTGCATGGATTATTGGTTGTAATACTGCTGATGCCCGATGCTCAGCTCTCAGTCTCCAGTGAGGGATCATGCTCATGACTGTGGACAGAGTAACAGGAATACTGTAGCATTTCCAAAGCACACCGGATAGCCGCTGCGTATCAGCGATCCTTTTTTGGACCTGCATGTTTTTTTCCCCGGCAGCTCAAGAACTTAATGTAATATGATAAGTGCACCGGAGACTCCAGCACAAAGTCACTCTGCTGATTCTTCTATTAGCTTGAATTCTTTAATGAAAACACCATCTGCTGTCCTTTTTGTGATACCAGTTGCCATGATGATGAGCCTGTATCACGTTGCACAGTGTGAATAAATTAAGTATTAGAGGGCTCCGGGCATAATGGTCAGCGGATAAAGATTGACTTCTATTTGAATGCAACCTCAAATAAGATGCATGTTGGTCAAAGCTGTGACTATTGTTTACAGCTGATTCATGATGCAAGCTGACGTATGATGCACACGAGGAGATTACCACTGAAGACTGTTGGGAGGGCTGACATTTAGACTTAGATGAGGCCCTGATGCCCTTTGTGAAGTTGTCAAAACAACTAGAGCCATCGTTTTTATTTAAGGTGAATGCAGCAGTCACTGCCTCTGTTGGGTACATAGTGTACTGCTGTTTATTCATTGTGGTGTGTCTGTGTGGTGCAAAGCAAAAGTCTTGAAGATGCATTCAGGGGTGGAAGAAGTATAAGTAAAAGTAATAATACTCCAAGTACAGAAGTATTATCAATAAGCTGTTGTGCTCCTGGAATCTAGTTCTGTCTGACATATTAGATTGTTAATACTAAATCTTAATCTGCTTGTTACTAGTAACTAGTTACTATAGCTATCAAGTAAATGTAGTGCAGTACCTCAAAATAGTACTTAAGTAAGTAAGCAAGTAAGTAAATGTATTTAGTTACTTTCCACCACTACATCATGGTGAGGACCCATTCAGACAGACAGTATCTCAGCAATCCATATAGGAGAACATCACTTGATGTCGATGTTATTAATATTGAATTGTAGAACATTCTCCAGCATTGTTTGCTAAATTCTAATAAAGATTTTCAGGAGTTCACCAACAGCTGAAAAACCCATTTTCAAGGCATTAATCACTGATCACTAATAAGCCCACAGGCTCTGACACATCTTTGTCTGTGTGCCGAAGGGGGCGACGGCAGCATGTGTGTAATATGATTGGTTGACAGTGACTGGATGTGGAGCAGAATATTTTACGGCCAAGAAGTGTTGCCAGATCGGGTGATTTTAGCGGCTTTAGGGTGGATAATGTGGGTAAACGTTAGGTAGGGTGGGTTGACAACATTTTGGCCAAGTTTGTTTCTTACTTTTTCAATATTCCTATTGTTTTGGAATTGGAACCGCAGCGCTCTTGGGGACACCACCAGCTCAGCCAGGCCCTGGTGCTCTGTGACCAAATCATCTCAACTCTAAGGTCCACTAACAAACAAGCTTTGTGTTTGCAGCTGGCACCTCCTCAGACCTCTGACTGGACTCTGGTAGCTCTGAGTAACTGGACTTCCACCAGACAGAAAACATCATTCAACTCTTTATTTGCATTATTTCCATTCTACAGAGCATCATTAAGTTGTGATGCCATTATTTAAAACATAGAATCAACTCAGAAAGGACAGTGTGATATTGTGTGATATCATGATGTGCTGAGGGTGGTCCTACTAGCACAGTGGTGTCCACACACTTTTGGCCATATAATGTAGGTGTTAAGTTAAAATTTACGATAATAGAAGTTTTCCGTTTCATAGCATCTCTGAAAGTCATGGACATGCTCTGGGTTTGAACTTCTGAAGAGTGGGAAACCCTGTATATGTGTTGCATCATTTTGTATTCCCCTTTTAACTAAACGCCACATTGCCAAAGTAAAGCATTTACAAGAAAAGGGTTCAGTGAGAAGCCGTTTGAAGATTTGAGAGCATGAACACGGCGAGGGTGGAAACCTTTGATCCAGTTCTCTTTCTCACTCTGACAGTCGCTGTTTTACAGGAAGCTTTCTGGTGATGGCTAAACCATACATTACAGTCAGCAACACACTCTTTGGTCTGGTTTAAGAGTGGAGGTTGAAGAGTTGATACAAGTGTGTTTTTCATTAACTTTATGTCAGACTCAAAGAATGTTGATTTCTTTCATGCCTCAAGCGTCTGCCTTGTTTTGATGACTTGTAGCATGGTGCTTCTCCTCTCGGAGATCTTCTGCATGTATGTTGGCAAAGGGTTTTACAGGGAAGCACTGCCATTTGAAGAATGCAATAATAATAATTACAGAAATGTTAAGCTAATAGTCAGCTGAAGGTCTTCATCTGTGTGTTTTAAACACGGCCGTTGCAGAGTATCTGCAGCAGCCTTGTCTTTCACCTCAGATCAACTGTAAATGTGTGGAGAAAAAGTTATAAAAAGATTAAAACAGCTATTCTCATTGTCCTGTAGGTATCAAGAACCGGTTTACAATAATGCAATTCAATTTATTTTTTGAATAATTGAATAATCAGTTCATCTGTTCTTTAGATGCTAGCAATGAGGAAACGTACAGCATGTACTCCATTAGGGGCCTGTTTCCTGTCCCCTGCCTTACCCCAGGCTTCTGAGTGTACACTTTCACAATGATTGTTTTGTGTGAGCTACTTACTGTCAGATGATCAACACTTTTCTTGTTCAAGTGGATAATATGAGGCAGAGACTTGTTTGATAGCAGAATAGTTTCACACCATCGTATCTTTGACTCCAAAGTATAAGGCTTTGGAATTTCCTTGAGTGAAATATAAAGACAATCAACAATCACACCCTGACTTTAAGGTTGCTTTCATGTCGTTATCATCTCTGTCGGTCTCTCCACCTACACGTTGCAGCCAAATTGAAAGTAATTCTTGGAAACCCAGAAAATCTCTAAATGAGGTTGCTTGAAGTTCTCTTAAGATTTCTTCAGAAAAACAAAGCTGCCAAATTTGCCATGATCCATGTCGTGTGAATGTTCTTAAAAAGCAAGGTTTCATGATATGTTTTTCAAAGCTCTAATGAATTCTTTAAAGGCTGTTATCAGTGCACAGACAGTCGAATCAAAGAAGTGATAGAGGTACTTCCATGAAGTTCAAATGTGATCATAACACAAGGGAATGAAAGTGTGTATGACATGGGCGTTTTACATAGTCCTAAGAAGTACACAGTATGTGTCATGGCAGTTTCATATCATCAATGTATTTTATTACTGTCTGTCATATTAAACACAGCACATGGCATTCATTGAAGTTACATAATGCTCTCAATAGGCAAGGTAATACTTTTGATCAATGCGTGCTGGTGAGTTTACCTTTCTTCCCTTTGTATTGCAAAGCGCACATGTACACGTACATGGTGTTCCTGCACCTTGCGTCATGCAGGATGTGGTGTCTGTTGTGGTGGAGAAACTGTGTGTGTCCCACTGTAGAGGAGGAAGTGCTCACCCATGACCTACAGAGCGCTGCTCCGTCTCCAAGCAGAGGCACAAAACACACCCACAACGCTGCAGAGTGGTGTGACCCAAACTTCCAGGCACAGAGTCTCCCGGGTGTTTGCAAATGTACGATGTGAAAGCTGTGGAAGGAACCAGAAGCGTGAATATGCTTAAGGATTTTACTTGACTACAGATCAAAAGGTTTTGATTTGATTGCAGTTGTGGCTAAAATCTAACAGTTAGCAGTGCTAACTCCAAAGTGACATTCTGAAACTTGACGGCTTTGGCGACCCCTTGAGTCTCATATGTGAAACTGTTTCATCATCCGAGTCAAGAACGGTTCATACCAAAGTGAGCCCCTGACTTCTTGACACAAAACCACTTGAATGACTCCCTTATATATTTTTCTCAAGCTTTGTCCCTGCTGGCCACACATTCAAAGCACAAAGCAAAACAGTATCGGCTGTCCAATGTGATTTGAATTCGCCACAAAAAAGAAACATCTGAACCAACCATTTAGTCTATGTCTTCAGTAGTAAAGTCTTAGTTTCCTATAACAAAAAGCATATTTCAAAACTTTGAAATCCAGTTGGATCTCTTGAGACTAATCGTAACCCTAATCAACTGTGTTTTGTCTTGTTTTAAAATGCTGACATTCTATACAGAATAACTGCACCAGAAAAAAAGTGCAAAGATTTCACCCCAAAGACATAAATTATTTTTCTTTTTTGAGAAAAGTAGTTTTCAAGGTTAAAAATAAGACTAAATGACATTCCGGTGTGACTTAAAGTCGAGATGAAATGAAAAATGCCCTTTTAACTCCTTTAGATCACATCTCTGCTCATGCTGTGCACCTACTTAACAAAAGATACATTTCTGTATATTCTTATATCAGAATTCAATCATGTTTTTTTAAATGTGTGCTTACATAAGCTTGAACCAACCAGTTTCAACCAATAATATCCTGACATCCACCCATCACTCAATCTTCAACTTTACTTAGATTTACTTACTCCAAGGACAAATTATTCTTCGTCTTCCTCCACCTCCTGCAGTTCGAAGGGTACGTCTGGTTGCTCTTGTAACAGGGGTGATGAGGTTGTCCTCTATGATTGAATGGAGGCTAGTGTCTACTCTGAACCACTGTAATTCTCCATGTTTGTTATCACATGCCCACTTTTCAACGTTCCTATTAAATTCCTGCCAATGTCATGTCCCGCCTGTCCATCCTGTACTCAGAAGCACGTCACGCTACGGAAGATCCCTACTCTCGAAATGCCGTTTCTTCTCTACTTTGAGGCTGTGCACAGTCGTGTTGGTATGTTTGGGAAATCAATTCCATTAGACAGGCATGTGAAGAGTGCACTTGAAAGTACAAAAATAAATAAAAGACACACCTGTAAAACTAGAACTGAAAACTAGGTCAATTATTTACCTAATTATTGTACACTCTTTACTGTTTCCCAGATTCCCAGAGCCTAAAAGTAATTTTTATGTAAGTGACGTCATCACAATGTAAAGTGAATGTTTCATTCTTTTTTTAACTTCTTTTTATTTGTATAATTTCCTTTAAACAAAACATATTAATCTTGGCATGGTGATGTAACTGTTATACCCATACATACAGCAGTTGTATATTGATTATCTGAGATAATTACACTCCTGCACTCTGCCTTCAGGTGGTTACATGGGGCATTGAGCAATTATTTAGATTAGTAGTGTCTTATTTTGTTATTTTGAATATGTGGAAATATTTCTAAGCAGGTACTTTTTTTAGATTTGGATTTTGTAGCTGCTGCGTACTGTGGATGGAGCTGTAATTAGCACAGCTGACAATGCTAACACCAGTACTAATGTGACTGAAGCTGGGCAGGTATATAAAGAAAGCTAGCAGCATCTGGTTGTGATATTGTTGAAGCAAGGCCAGCTTGAAGGCTGCAGCATGTTAGAGCAAGCACATACATGCTCACACACACACACACACACACACACACACACGGTCACAGAGTTAGCGCAGCACTTTCTCATAAAGAAAAAATGTGGCTTCTTTTAGTGCTCCATTTGGGCCTCTGTCAGCTCCAGAAAAGTCGAGGGGAGAAATCAATACGTGCACATAAAGTACAAGCAGAGAGAATGTGAGACACACCGTACCTTCATGCCTGGAGCAGTGCTCCTGTGTTTTGCAGAGATGGGGAGGAAACACTGGGGGGTTTCTATAAGTCTGACAGATTCTGTTTGTGTGGACTTGAAAAGAGAAGAAATTATTTTTTCTGTACAGTAACCTTGATTTAGCTTTGTCTGTCCTCAGTATGATCCCACAAAATGTTGGCTCTTGTTGCTACCATCCCCTGGATTACACCAGCACCTGATACATTATAAACAAACGTGTGCAGTTTCTCTAAGTGAATATTACTTCAGATGGTTCAGATGAGCGTTGTGTGTTTTTTTGTATCTTAAATGAAAATCCCTGCAAAGACTGCAAAGGAGGTAGATAACCGTGACATAATCTAGCTGTCCAGTCAAAGCCACACAGAGTTTAACCTAGTTTCTCTGTTTTTAAAGTTTAAAACAAATGTGAAAGAGCAACCAGAAAAGTAGAAAAGGCCAAAACTCGATGAAAAGCAACCCTGCTCCCTGCCACTGCAGCTAATTTACGCCTGCGGTGGAAGTCCATTATTGCCATTATTGCCATTATTATTTGGGGCACTAATGTGCAGAAAGGGCAATTAGAGAGCCACAAAAAGCACTCAGCTGGATGTCTTTTTACCCCTTCCACAATAAATTGCTATCTGTGGACCTCCTATCTGATGGAATGGGGTCGTCCTGAAATGCCTTTCTGTGGGCACCTACAGTAGGTGTGACTGTTTGGTTTACCTCGAACTGTTTCCTTTGATGTAAAATGAAACACTCTGGCCCTGGAAATATCCAAAATTAACTAAATGAAAATACATTTTGAGAAGGTATTTCAAGGCCACTACGCTGTGATGCCATCAGCAACGAAGCGGAGGTCGTGTGGTCTGGAGACGGGAGTTTGCGTCCCATCACATACGTGTAATTTACTTTTACCTGATTTCCAAGGTCATGCCATTGTACCAAGGAGGATTTTTTTTGTTGGAATTGGACACTCTTGTCTGGTTGAAGAGTTGCACCAAACCCAACAGAAGGAAATAAATTATAATTTCAAAGAAATAATGTTGAAATATATTTAAAACTTATGGCCATAACATAAATAAAAAGCTATAATATCTTTAAGTGATCTATGTTGAGAAACGTTGTCGATACCAATAACAGAAAACCTTTCAAAAATGTGAATATACCGTCTTAAAAGTGCTCTGGGAACCAACACGCCCTCCCATGTAGCAACTCTATTAAAAAAGAGGGGGATGAAGTTAATTATTTATGAGGAAATTTGATAAGCGTCTTTTTTAAAAATGGAACCAGCTTTGTGAAGCCAACAGTCAGGAGATACTCCTTTCCCCTGGACATCCGGTTTTAACTTTGGCCAGCTGCTTTCCTTAAGTCTGCTTGCTCAGCCAGGAGACTCCACTGTCAGTGCAGCCAGTGTCTTATCATATAGAAATGTGATAGAAGGTTATTTTTGAAAATGTTCCCATGAGGAGCATCACTTTGCTCAGTATCTGTTGTGTCTCATTATCACAGCTTCCTACATTTATTTCTTCCGTCTGTGTACATTACAGCCCCTTCATTGACTGACTTCCATCTATCTTCATATTTGTTCCAGCCAGAAAATCTTTGGGCATCTGTCTGTGTCCTTATTAGAGCTTCAAAAACCTGTTGTATGGATGAAGCAGCTCTCGGCCTTCCCCAGCTGTTGTCTCGATATTAAATGCTCTCTCGGGTAAAAAGCAGCGAACCGGAGCCGAGTTTCCTGTAATGCTCTGCAAGCCAGCTGTTCTTTCAGTGCAAAGGAATTATGAAAGCTGTAATTCTTTTACATTTTCCTTTTTTCTTTGCTTGTTGACAGTGAGGTTCTCAAACAGCACATAGGCTGAGTTACAAAATGGAAGTCTCTGTTTGGTTGTTTAAATGGTTGATTTATCAGAGGCTTTGACTAAAGGTTTTTCTAAGCATTGCAATTATAATTGTGCCATGGTTCAATTCAATTCAGTTCAGTTTCATTTATATAGCACCATATCTTAACAAATTATAAGTTATCTCAGGGCACTAGAGCAGGTCTAGACTGACTCTTTATATTTACATAGACCCAACAAATCGCTCCTTTAGCAGCACTGGGTGACAGTGGCAAGAAAAAAAAACATGTCATGGTTTCAGGTAAATATACGTGTTATAGGATGATTGTTTTGTGCTTTGGATTGACACAGGTACAAAGCATGTGCTCTGTGCTCTGTTCCTCAGCTTTGATTTGCATTTCTTGTATGAAAAGGTTTGATCGAATGATTGTGTATGTATGTATGTATGTATGCAGACTCTGTTAAGAGTCAAAAAGAACTACTCAATGGTTTAAATGCTGTTAAATGGACCTAAAACATTAATAAATGTTGCAGTGAGAAATCCTCCCAGTCCAACAGAATTGTGCCCATTGTAACTAGATTAGATTGTAACTAGTCTTGATGATAATAGCAGCTGCAGCGCTCAAGGAAAAGCCTTGGAGCTAGCCAAAAAAGACTTATTCAAAGTGTAAGCCTTGTGTGTGTATAGACTAGAATATCTTTTAAAGGGGGACATTTTAAAGAAACAATAGGTGTTTTCGGAACAAACTGTTCTGGGGACGCCTTTAGAGGAACTGTCCACTGGGGAGCTCCCCTGAAAACTTCAGGGGCTTTTTTCTTCTGGTTGAATTCATGCTGCCACTATCTGTTATTTAGACTACCGCCACTGATATAAACATGGGGCTTGACTGTCAGTATCCAAAGGGGCATCTCTGGTCGACCTCCAGGGATGAAGAGGTGCCAGAATAGAACCAGTTATATATATATATATATAGAGAGAGAGAGAGAGAGACAGGTCAGGATAGCTGGGTCAGGCCAGTGTGCTACCTTCTCCACTGATGAAATTACTTCATTTGTCAGTAAATTGGTGACAAACTTCAAACTCTGTCCCGCTGTTGCTCTTGTCTGGTCTTCTTGAGAACCCAAATCCAGGAGAGGTAGCGGAGGTAAATCCAGAAACCAAATTGGCTTCACCCGAAACTGTTGAGGTAATTCAGGACAGCAATGACAAATGAGCCCATCACAAATCACATCGGCACCAGCTGAGGCGCTCACAAACCCAGAAGATGTTGGAATCATGGAAACGAGTAACCAACTTTCTCTTTAACCCATGTTAACACCATATCCTGAAGCCAAGATTACAATCAATCCCAACATACTAATGTGCATGCATAGCTTCCTTTCAGGTAGTTTTTCTGATGCAACCCCAGCACTGTGTGTGTGTGTGTGTGTGTGTGTGTGTGTGTGTGTGTGTGTGTGTCTGTGTCTGTGTCTGTGTCTGTGTGTGTGCTTCACTATGCTTTGCCTCAACTCAGCTGTCTGATAAAAGATGAACACACACTATGAAAGACGGAGTATGTGATAGAGAAAACCAAACAATCAAACCTTGAGAATAACAATCCTGCAGTCAACAGCTCAGACGTGGCACCTAACAATTGTTGAGGTTGTGTGAAGTGGTCTTCCATGTTTGACCACTAGATGTCACCCTATACCGCAGAAAAAATCACAAGGACCACAGTCTGTTGCTGTTTCCCTTTGATAAACACAACGATACCTTTTATCAAGCTGAAGAGGCTGATTACATCCAGTTAGTGGCTCTTTTTTCCTCTTCACACATGATTTTATTTGTTAAAATGGCTGCAGCTCATTTTAAGGTTTTAGATTGAAGTGCTGTCTTATTGCATAAGTGATGCACTTAGTGATTGATGGTTTCTTGTCTCTGTGTTCAGCTAGGTAGGTACCCAGATGTCTGAGGAGGCTCTGAGGATGACGTCTTGGCCTTGAACCCCACCAGTATGTCAGGTAAGATGTCTGGCCTGAATCCACCCAACGTACACTCACAGCCGCAAACCTTCAGGTTCATTCAGAATCAGATTTATAGTGTAACCATATAGTGCAACTATACTTTAAATATGCTGTATTTTAAAGTTGCTGATATTAAAGGCAATATTCACAAAACTCACCTTCATGCCAAAACCACGTAATTCATATTCCTCTGAATTATGTTCTTGTAGCAAGTAGAAAATCATGGGACACAAATTCTTTAGTGAAATACAAACCAGCAACTTTCATTTTTTGCTTTTTATTATTCAAACGTAAAATCTAATTAGACCCTCTACACACAATCAGTGGCCGGCACGAGTCGTTGTCCTGTATGTAAGCGAAGAGGCCTAACCTTTCAGCAGTGCAACCTTAGGTTTAGAGTGCACACGTCAATGCAGTGCTCAAAATTTAGTCAGTTTCAGCTTTGACCTTTGTTTCATCAACTGCTGTTTCCAATATCTAGAATTATCTGTCCCGCTCTGTGTTTAAGCCAACATGGATGAGTTCTACAGGTGCTCAAAAGCATCAGAACAAGCGAGTGACTCGACCAACTGCTGTCGCAAAGGTCCAGAGTGAACTTTTGAGCTGGACTTCGACCTTGTCAGTCACCTTTCTGTGCACAAGCAATAAGATGGCAGCTGTCCATGGCGTAGCATGAAAGCCATGGACAAAAAGCACGTTGTCTGTCTTTTGGATGTCTTTCAACTGTAGAACACAACCTTAAAATCCTACCAAAATGTTGGCACGAGGACTGTAGCATGCCAGGATGTCAGCGGTCACATGGCACTACCAGATAGAAAACAAAGGTGCTTTCTTTCTACCTGAGACATGTTGGTGGTATACACCTACTCTCGGCACCTGACTCTGCCAGGTTGGAACATGCTTCCATGTAGGTGAATGTGCATGACCCCGTTTTTTTTTACTTTTTCGTCTCCCGTCAGTATCAACCAATCAGTTTGCTTGACATGCAGGTCCACAGAGCGGGTTGTTGAGATTTGGTTACCTGAAGGTTACTGTAGGTTCACAGGACATAATTCCAGCTTGACATGGCGCGCAGCTCGTACCACTGATCATGTGTAGGGGGCCTTAGAAAAATATCAGTGATGAGCTGTCCTCACCAGCAGAGGACCCTGTTTGCTGTAAAATTCCCTGAACAGTGTCCTCTAGCAGCAAGAAAAACACACTTTAGTGATGTTTAAATCACTTCAATCTTCTCCTTTTAAAAATATATTTTTTTAAATTGGTAAAGAATCAAAATCTATAATCCACAGGAACAGAAATGAAATGCTTTTTTCTTAAATGGCCTAAAGGTTTAAGAGTAAAAATGAGTTTGGATTTCATAAAAGCCACTGTGCGCCCATTTTATCAACCTTAACAAACGCATCACCCATTCATTCAGTGCACACTAGGAAAGTAGACGTACAGCTAAAGAGCCATGTGAGGACTCGTAGAACCCCAAGCTCATCCTGTCCTACATGTTGCTTTGGGCAAGTTCATACATTGACCAGTGTGCGTTTGTTTACTCAGCGTAGATAGCGTACTGCACACAGAGAACGGGCCGTCATGTGTGGATTCAGCCGGTCCTGGTGACCCCGCAGACCCGCCACATATTGATCTCAGCATAGTGAACAGACGTGAGCTTATACATGTATGGCACGAGGAAACGGACCCGATGACCTCACCCACTGTAACACCAGACCAGCAACAACATACTGTGATGAAGTGATGTTTCATTAACCTGCTGTTTTTTCATCATCTGACTGTTGATTCCTTTGATTTGATGTGAAAAGCAGAGCAGCGTCAGTCTGTTTCACTGAGCAAGTAGCTTTTTTTAAAGTGCCTCTCCCATCTATTTTAGAGCCAGCAGAAAAATGCTCCCCCCGCTGGAAAGATGAGGCCATTCAAAATGGTAATATTTATCCTCCCTCTCAGCTCTGCTTTTCCTTCTCTCTGTCAGTTTTGGAGAATTCATGAAAAATGTAGTTTTTCACTAAAAACTGAGGAGCTGCTTCAGATTGAGCCTCCTTCAGATTTTGTTTTAAATGTTTTGAAAGGCCTGATTGATTCTGTTTAGATCTGATAACTCGGGTAAGTACTCATTTGGAGAAAATTAGAAAATAAAAAATAAAATGTTTTCTCTTCTTTTTCACCTCTTCAGGACTTTCTCTCTCCCTCAAAAATCATAATCCATCACACACAATTAACCAGTTTTACTGGATTCTAATTGAAAAGTTGAAAAGTTTTTGTGTGACGTAGACATGTCATGTCTTTGAGCTAAGGCTGCCCTGGTTGGTATAATAATATAAATACCTGCAATTAAATGCAAAATAATATAAAATTATATTTTTAATGCAAAATAAATCTGCACTCATTTAGTTATCATGTCATTAAGTTTTATATGCATGTGATCTACCTGAGCAAATAGACTTACAGTAGTAGCATTAAGAACTGTGATATTATTGGTAATATCGTGTTAAGCAACTTCACAGTAACACTTGTTTTTTTATGGGTTTCCTCATGAATTTGTGAGACATTTCCTGGAAAGAATTATGTACATAATTTGGCATTAATTATACAGAAAATACTGACAGTTCAGTTCATACATTTTGAGTGAATCCCTTTCCGTTAAATACCAAGCTAGAGTAAGAGTATTGTAGTCAGTGCAAAACTGTCAAAGCATATTACTATCCCTGCAAGAAAAGAAAACAGATCAGTATCACGTTATAACTTGAAAACTTTATTGTTATAACAAGATGTTTTCATGTTATTGCGACATACAAACATATTATGTTAAAACAACATGCTATTTTTCACATTATAACGTCATAAACATCTTGAAAGAAAAACTAGAGACATGATCACATCGTGATCACATCATCATCATCATCATCATCATCAACAACAACAAAAACAGGTTTCTAATCCTCATATATCTAGAAGCCGTGGGAACACTAATAAGTCCATGTCAAATGAATGAAATGAAAGGTGCAGCAATGTTTGCCACAGACGCATTTCAATGACATGTAAAACAAGCTGTGTTAAAGGAGCGTTGAATGACTGTATCCTGTGCCAGTATGACTGGAACATGTGAGCATTCACCTATTATTCATTATCAAGATGATATGTGGACGGAAAACTAAGCTAAATGTCAAAGAAAGGATGGTGTCCTCCCGGGGCTGAGGAGAGAAACAGCCTCTACAGTTGTAGACTATTACTAACTAACTCATTTGCTTTGCCACATGTTTGACACCCCAAAGAATCAACTAACTGATCACTACTGTGATCTATCTGTAAGCATGCCGTGGCCACTTCCCACTACCTGTTTCCTGTTTCCACCACTGCTATTAAAGGTTCCTGCAGAGCTTTTCATGTGGCTGCTGCACTATTCCTAACACACAGACACACACACACACACACACACACACACACACACACACATGCACACACATTCACACACACACACACACGCACACACACACAATCACACACGCACACACTCACACACACACACACACACACACATGCCATCAGGCTGGCAGCAGTTTTATACTCTGCACTGATTGCTGTTGTGTTCAAGGACACTTCAGTTAGTGTGGTTCCAGCTTCATGTGACCTTTTCCTACAGGCTGCTGTGAGTAGACGGCTCGTTTCTAGTCCTCACATGAAAGGATGACTTCAAAATGCAGTTTAAACTCCCTCAGTTCACATTTTGCAGCTCACGTTTGTTGAGAATGGTATGTTGTGTTTGTTTATATGAGGGTGTGATGCTTCCGTCACATCTTGACCTCTAGGTTCCTGCAGTAGATTAGTAAACCAAACACACTGACTTCAATGTGACTATGATTGATAGCAGCAATAGCATTGTTAATCAATGCTGGCAGTACGGAGAGCCACCGTTCAGTGTTTTTGTCCTGCACCAGAGGATTGTCAGGCAGTGTTGGCTGTACGCAAAGGATTGTCTGTTGATTATGTTCCTGCAGTGTTCTTCTGTTTATCTGAATCAAACGTGGCAACACAGCGAGCATCTTCTGCTAGAGAAGAGCTGCCAGGCAGAGCAAAGTTTTACTAAGAAAATGGCACAAATGTGCACGAGCAGCAGGTGCAGCAGCTCAGTGTGGAGGTGGAGGTAATACTTGCTCCTTCTTGTGGCTTGTGAAAATATGAAGGTATTATTGGAGCAAAACAACTGAGCACCTGTGACAGTGGAGTTTGTAGTTGTAGAAAATAGTCACAAAGTCACAGAGGGAAATATTTTATAGGAAACTGTAGAATCATTTTACACCATCAGTTACACCATCCTCTCACAAGTGTTTGGTCTGAACTGATCTTTATGTTTATCACCACTCTGTTTAAAAAGTGCATTTGTTCTGGAACATATGCGAAACTGTGATTTTTTTCGTTTGTCCTACCTTTTATTTGTCTGAACTTCTATGATGCCAATGACACAAAGGATTTTGGGAAAGGAGCTTTTACAGTATTAGTCCTCTGTAATGACGAGCCTAGAGCTGCTATTCAACCTATGTTACTTGACCTTGATCGGCTAAATCCCCCCTGATGGGTCCGGGCAGGTTCTAAAGTACTTGGGAATGCATTGCCTTCTCACTTATACTTGGACATGACATGCACAGTTTGGCTTAGGTTACAGAATCAGTCTAAGTGAACTGTGAACACAGTGATGCACAGTATTAAGTGAGATTGGATTCTTTTGCAAGCACTCAGAGTGAATGTGCACAGTTCTACCAACATAAAGAGTTTTGTTTAAATGAATGAAGGTTAAAAGAAGAGCAGAATCTGAAGTAGATTCATTCCAAAGTGTAGGATAATCCTCTCAAACTCTGACCTTTATGGATAGGAGCCTTCTGCTGTTCCCCTGAGCTTACCCTGAACTTTAAGGGGAAAGGTTCAGCAACTAATGTGCCCTCCTCAGGTAACACGGGGAGTAGACAGGGACACTTGGCTCAGTACATCACGTTAATTGTGGTCCCGGGTTGAAAGAGATTCCTCTCATCCAGAAATTGTTCATGACCGGCTTTGAACCCCCAAGGCCTCAAGTAATCAATCAGGGAGGGAATATATCTGTGCAAAACCCTGCTGCAGGGCCACTGTGGTGAGGTGCCATGCACAGAGCCACTGTGGTGAGGTGCCATGCACAGGGAGACTATGTTCCCGTTTGCAAGACAAGGAGAAGTTATTGTAAAGTAGTAGCATGAGGGAAGAAGTCTGTTATCTACAACAGAAAGGCCCTGTTGTTTACTCCAGCCCTTTGTCAGTCATCTGCTGGAGACCTGACGATAGTATTTTCTTACTTAGTATGACTTCACGCAGGAAGTGTGAAATATTCCTCTGGACATACTATTCCACCAGGTGTTTATTACAGCAACAAGAAGAGAAAAACACAACTGGGGTAAGTAGAGAAATATTAAACTTTAAAACTTTTCAAACGACTAAAATGTATGTGCTTGTTTTTATGCAAGGGATGCATTGTGGTTACAATGGTGCTTCTGAAAATATCAAATAGTATTTAAATATATTATTTAAATATTTATATTGATCTTAATTGTTTTGTCCATGCCATCATGTTAAAAGAAATGCAAAGTATTCTTAAATCAAGCACCACAGCTTGATGTGCAGTTTTAATTAAATATTAAAGCATACAAGTCATCATTAAATAAATAGTAATAAATAATAATAAATACCTTGTTCAATACCTGAATGTATCAAAAATAATATAAATAAGTAAAGAAGACATGCATCATTACCATAAATATATGTACTGTAAGAGCAAACAGTCAATGTTGCTGAAGACTTTGCATCTGTCACATTTTTTAAAATAAATAACGCTAAACTTAATTTGTTTGTACTGCACATGCTTCTCTACAAAACCATTCATTTTAAGCTGAACGAAAAAGATTAAGAAAGAAATACCAAACTCATTTCAATTAAAGTATACGATTAAAAAAAGATCATTAAAGGCGTAAAACCTCACGAGGAAAACCATCGGCATTAATACGGCCCGCTCAGACAACAGCTTGTTTCAGTTTTGACAGGCGATAAACTCTGTCTGAGGAACGCTTAACAGTTCTGGAGTCGTATAAGAAACTCCTAACAAGATTAGCTTGTGGCGAGGACGTCACCTCATCGAAAAGTTAAACTGGTATCAAGCCACCTTTGCAAGCAGATTGTCCTCACAGAGCCTGCCTCTTACCAGCTGTTGCATGTTGACCACATCTACTTGTCACACACTCACACTTATTACATGAATGCAGGCAGTAATCCCATGGTAAGCCCTGTGTAACTCTTCATTCAGACAGATTATATACATGAAACATTAATCATTCATTTAGGCCTGGCTGTCATTCTCCAGCTTATACAATTATGTTTAAAGATACAGTTCATTTTGGCTGTTCATATTCAAAAATGTTCATGTCTATAATGCGATCATTACTGCTGCAAGTTTAAAAGAAAACGGTTTAACTTGTGAAACACTCGATAGAACATTAATTCTAGATATAGTTCCAGTTAAATGTTGTTGTTTTTTAAACAATATGTTTCAGCATGTTTGGTTCAATCTGAAGCAAGCCCCCCAAAAATAGGAAAGAAGCCAGAATTGATTGAATTTCATACATACTTGTTCTTATTTAACTGGGAATGGCGCAGCTCACTTCGGCAAGCAGCCAATATCAACTTAAGCA
The DNA here is from genome assembly GCA_036023655.1 of Nannoperca australis. Classification (NCBI taxonomy): domain Eukaryota; kingdom Metazoa; phylum Chordata; class Actinopteri; order Centrarchiformes; family Percichthyidae; genus Nannoperca; species Nannoperca australis. The sequence goes on from JAVQJD010104434.1 coordinate 17,065, forward strand.
TTTGAATAGTTATCCTATATTACATGTGATTATATATATTTATGAAAGACAGAAAGGTTGTATGTTGAATCTTACTCACTGCAATGTTCCACATGCAGCAAAATATGTTTGTCTTGTGTTTAATTCCAGCAGCGTCTATCTGTATATAGGGGCTTAACTGACTGATCCTTCCATTGCGCCGCTCTTTGTTGAAGTACTAATCAAGTTGGAGAGCTTGCCAAAGAATAGGTCCAAATAAACAACCATATCAGGTGTTTAGGTCTTCCGTGGAACATTTTAAGACTCGACAGAGACGAGGATCAAGGATCGTCTTACAGAGAAACTGACAAAAAAGAAAAACACGACTAGCACGCAATGCGAGCTCAAAGCATCTGCTTAGGACAAGGATCAAGTGCACTACAATAAAAGTTACAAATGTTAATCAAATAGATCAGTTCCCCTCTATATTTGATTTTTACTTTGTTGTCAGTGAGTACATCAAATCGAACAATGTAATAGAGGAGGAACCTTTGATTTCCATTTAACTTCCTATTATACATGTACCTAATTGTTAACCCATGTCAGTGATTCACCAAGGAATTTAAATCGAGCTGTAGCAACAATTGTAATTCCACTTATGTAGAATATTACATAGAAGAACTATATCTACTGTTTTCTTCACAAGTAATTGAATTATCACTGGTGGAAATGCAGTATATCATTAATTTTCAAATATAATGTTAGTTGTAAATGTTTAACTAGCCATGAGTCCATTCAAGACACTGTTCAATACCTTTTCATAAAATACATTTAAAATGTAAGATATCTAAATTCATTTCTAAATTCCATGTATGTGTAAACCTACTTGGCAAATAAATCTGATTCTGATTCTGATTTGAAACCAGTCCAAATTAATTGATTGTGGCTTTAAATGACAGGATCCTTATTTGGTGTGATGGACAGTTAAGAAATTCTCAAGATCAGAGATTCAGTCTTTAGTAGAAGGAACCAATGACTGACAAGCTGTTCTAACAAACTGTAATGTTAGATTATTTTATGATTAGATTATTTATTTTATTTTATTATTTAGAACAGAAGTCATTCATACTGTTTGGGGAAATCCAAATGAAACAGTTGGTAATGTGCACTTAAATTAATCCAAATTCAAATGTTTAAAATGAAGTATTTGACAGTAATGCAAATTGTATTTGAAATTGTAATTTCTGATTGATTTAAAATGAGTCAGTTCTTATTGCGTCAGTAATAAACACTGCTTGCACTTTAATCTGGACATTCACACCCGTTAGGGCCCAGGTTAGGTTCTCAACAGGGGTTGGTTGATTTGAACCTTTGTGGCATTGTGTTAAAAAGATTCTTCCTACATTCAGTACATAGCAACTGTGGTCACCAACATATTGTCCATATTTATACCCAAAGTCTAAGAACATTTCAAATAAGTTTACAGTGCAGGCATTTCTGTGTGAAACTGACATGAAAGTGTGTGAAAGTATACTTACTGCTTACAGTAAGTGAGCTGCTTACCGTTCAAACTGTTCACAGTATCTCGTGGCAGCACATGTGAACAAGCCTCAGAGATGGTGCTGAATCTGACAATATTACCTTTGTATGGTAATAAAAAAGAACGACTACTTATGTTAACACTACTTTAGAAAAGCAAGCGAAATGTGGTGCAGTGTGTTTATAAAAAAACTAATTCAACCACCAAACAAATGAAGGGTTTAAACGTGTAGCACTACCACGCTTCCATCACATTGTTTCTGTGACCTGAACGAGCAAGCTTTTGACAATATGGGAACAACTGATTTCTCTGATAGAAAACCTAATTACATAGTAGGGTCAAATAAAAGCCGCTCAATAGGTGATTGTGCGATTCAGTTTTTTTAAACTAAAAACATTTTAACACGAGTGTTGGGCACTGCGTGCTCCACAGAGCCCACATGCATCGCTGCCATCATCATGGTGTGCTTCACAGCTAACGAGATTACAAAGTCAGACCAGTCACTGAAACATTGGTCGCATGACATGTTTCACTTTAAGTGTCAAATTATATCTGGACAGATAATCGCTTTGTCAGGCTTTCAGTCGCAGGGTTTCCATCTGCATTAAAGGATCAGCAGCAGCACCCAGGCTGAAAATGAGCCAAACAGAAAACAGAAACACTCAATCTTATATTAGTCACTTCTTTTAAAGCACTTCTTAAAACCTATTTTTATGCTTTTATGTGATGTAAAATATTATGTGCTTTGTCTGTCAAAGCACTTGTAGAACTAAAGTTTTTCAAGGTTCCTTATAAATAAAGTAAGTATTATTATTATTGACAGTATTGCTGAAGGGACATAAAATAGTATGAAATGAAATGTAATTTCTCTGAGTAACTAGAGCTATTTAAAATGTCTGCTGTGTGATAAAGAAACTGCTGTGGAGCAATAGAGGTAAACGATGTGCACAAAATCCACCTTAATACATAATTTTTTTTACTAAAGTAAATTATATTGGAAACACCTGCATGTTTTAATGTTTTTTTAATTTTTAGGAAAAAGAATGTAATGTGGAACAGTGAATAAAAACAAACGACAAGAGATATAAGTTTACATTTTCTGAGTGAAAGGTTGTGGGAGTCCTCAGGCTAAAACACAGGGTGCTAAGTCAGGACCCTTGACTGTTATGAGGGATCTCGGACACCCCAGTTTGAACACTGTAGACAGAGTGATAGAGCATAGCTGAGCTGGGTAATACCACTGTATTTATAAATCACTTTAAACAGAAAACACAGTGATGACATACGATCAGCGTCTTCAAAACATGTCAACATTTGTGGTCAAATGCCCTCAGGAGTCCTGGCTATCCATATTTCTTCATAATCCTGCGCTCCAGCAGTATTGATCGAGTCTTTTGTGAAAGACGCAGAGACGAGCCGGCAGACCGGTTCAGATAAGTACAAGCAGCAGGGATTTTAGAGCCCAAACTGTACGCATCTTTGCCCAGACTCTGCCATGTGTTCACGTATTCACATGTTTCTGTGATCCATCAGCCACTAACACGTTCTGTGTTCGGTAATCTTTATAAAACAGTCGTCTGTGGGATCGAATCTTACCCCCCAAAAAAGAAATGGTTATATTCTGATTGCGATGTTTTCATGCAAAATAAACTAAAAGATTATTTAGATAGACTCTGATGAGTGTGTTCTTAATAGGTAGACAGGATCACATGGGACTTCTGCATGAATGGACATTTATAACAGTTTTTGCTCAGTCCGGGGGTCTCTCCATGCTGCTGGACATGGAGAACTACATGATACCATTCTCAGATTTACATGGCAGCTAATTACTGGGCCTAAAATTAGAGAAAGTACTTGTACAAATGAAAAGTGAAAGTAGCCACATAAATATATTACAGCTATCACATTTAACAGGCTTGATAAATTAGTTTAGTTCAATACTAATTGATTTCTGCAGTATGATCCATAACACACACACACACACACACACACACACACAACAATGAGAAGCTTCTTATTTTGAATACGTAGGGCTTTGTCTGTTTGTCTTGTGTTTTTAATGTTAGCGTTTAGTTCCTTTAGCCTTTATTTCTCAGCAGCACAACAACAGGTTGTTCCGTAAAAGAGGTTAAGTAACAGAAACACATCCTCACCATAAGGCTTATCCCATCTTTATTGAACAGGAAGCCTAATCAATAAGGCTGAGTATAGTCGATGTCTGGGATAATAGGTGTATTATCTGAAAGGAATCACGCAATGTGTCGCTCACGTGTCTTACATTGTGGGGAAACAAGTATTGATTTTACCAATTACAGCCGCTCTTTAGACAAGTTACCAAATTATTTTGAAAGGAAATAGTTTTATTTTGTAAGATTTCAGTATAAACAGTATGGAAGCAAAACAGGCCACTACTTTTTATTTTACATTTTAAGAATAGAGAGACATTTTCTGTTTGTTTTTGTTAGTAATGTTCTTTTCTTTAATAAAAATAACATTCTATTGTATTAATTATAGTGTTAGCACGTACATTTAGGTGTATATATACATGTCATTATCTGAATCTTACAAACAATACTAACAATTTAAAATAAAGTTTCTTCTCTGAATTTGATTTGCCCAGTAATCTAAATGAAGTTTGAGTTTAAATTTAGTTTTATTTTGGTTATTGCTCTTTTAAAACGTTTTCTTTATTCTCTGCCATCCCACATTAGAGTTAAGTGCAGTCATTCTAAAATGAATACATGAAATACACAAAGGTTAAAGTGTTAGTTAGGCTATCAGGGTTAGGAGAACTACAAACTATTACATGATATGAGAACCCTCACCAAAAGGCTTTTTAAGTTGTAAAGTTTTGTTGAGACTTTTCTTTGGAATAGTTTTCCTCTCGGTGGACATTATTGGACGGTTTTTGGGGCATCACGCAAGGTCTTAATACGTGACATCGTCTGTGACCCATCGAGGATTTGTGGAGTGTAAGATTAGAGTCCTACGTCTTCATAAATCTCTGCTTCCCAATTCGGCCGGGTGGTGGCGGGTGGGGCTGTTGCGAGGAGGTGTAGTCTGTTGTCTGTGGACTCTGTGGCTAAAACGTGTGTGCGTCTGCGTAGAGTCAACCTCTATAAAGTTTTTTTTACAGCCCAGGAAAGTTCTGATTGTCACAGTCACGCGGCTCGGTACTCTTATTCTCTTCTTTTCTTAGTCTGAATTCTTTTTTAGAACCGTCTTTTCTCTTCTTGAGAACGGATAGGATCTCGGAGTTGACCCGGAACTTTTTATGGTGCTCTGCTGAGGCTCTGCATGATGAACTACTGCTTGCCAGACATGTACGAGATGCCTCACGCTGGGGTGGGAGGCTACACGGTGCAGGGCGGCGGGGATCACTGCATGTACCCAGGTGAAGGGAGCAGGTACGGACACTGTGAACCCCAGCCGCTGCACCACCTGCCCTGCATGGAGCAGGCGTGGTCCCCCGGCCAGCACTACTCCTGCTCGTACGCCGGTGGCCCTCCGGTTTTTAAGAGCGAGTATTGCAGCATGGAGATCCCTCTTAGTCATTTCCACCATCAGCCTGAGTATTTCCCTGAGATCAAACCTGACTTCTCACACCTGCAGTGGATGCAGCAGGCGCACAGGAAAGGTATGACGGTGATTGCTGCACATTCTAGTTTCAGTTTTGAAATAGTGTTGAAATGTGTTGTCATGACTATTTCTTGATCAATGGATCATTGATGTCTGGTCTGATAAGTGTAAATCCAAGATTTAAGGCGTCATGCGGTGGCAGGTCTGTGAGCAGGACTTTGGTGCATCTGAAGCTCAGTGTTTGACTGGAGCAGGCGGGGGCTCCTTATTGATTGATGGTGAGGCAACAGAAGGCTGATGCAAGATGAATTATTGCTTTCTTAACAAACCCCTAAAAAGGTATTGATCAGTTTGTTAACCTCCGGTCCTGGAGTCTGCCAGAGGTCAAAGCACTGAGCCCGAAGCCAAATCCTCAGGGACTCAGGGAGTCAACTAGAGCAGCAGTGCTATATGGAAGTTGGTGCTAATCAAATGGTTTGTGTGGTACTGTTGGACACGCAAGAGTCAGCCTACTTTTAAATCTCCCCGTGTGACTTCTAGTCACCAGTACGCACCTAGATGTTGCAGGTCAACACAAAGGAACAGCTGATATACTGGCACATACAGTAAACCACCTTCTCTAGGACCCCCACTTGTTTGTGCAATTTCTTTTTCTAAAAGAAAAAGAAGCCAAAAAAAACAACAAAAATATATAAATTATTATAAATGAATTATTATAGTATAATTGTATTGCAGTTCATTTAAGCTCAACAGCTACTTAAGTCTGGTGGAAAATATGTGAGAAAGGTGTGAGCATGTGAGTGAATGAGTCCACATCAGTCATGAAGTTCAAATCCAATGATCTTTTTTCTTTTCTTCAATAAAATCTAATATTAACCATGTGTTGTCCCCTCTAGGGTACATTCCAAGTTACCTGGACAAGGATGAGCTATGTGTAGTGTGCGGGGACAAAGCCACGGGCTATCACTATCGCTGCATTACCTGTGAAGGTTGCAAGGTAACACAAGCGAGTCTTGATTTTACATTTTTTTTTATTTTGCAGCAAATTATTTCTTTCAAGGCGTTTCAGAGCATGTGACTGTCGGCTCCCTAGGGTTTCTTCAGGCGGACAATCCAGAAGAATCTCAACCCAACCTACGCTTGTAAGTATGAGGGGAAGTGCGTCATCGACAAAGTGACCCGAAACCAGTGCCAGGAATGTCGCTTCAAGAAGTGCATTGCAGTGGGAATGGCAACCGACTGTAAGTTGTGCTTTGTTGATGTTGTTGTTGTCTGCCTCTTGTCTTGCCTGTTTGTTTCTTTTAATGTGTTCAAAATGTCTACCTGCCGGGAGCCGTGGAGAGAGAAACAATTAGTCCATTAGATGATCAAGAGAAATGTCGGTGCCTTTTCTCTGTATGACTGTAAACTGAATATCTCCAGGTTTTGGACTGTTAGTCAGATAAAACAGCATTTGTCAAAATGTTTTGATATTTTTAATTTTTCAAAATACTCGGCAGATGGATCAGTAATGAATATAATCATTAGTTGCAGCCCTAGTGTAAATGGATGAACAGTAGAAAGGTGGATTGTGGTTTAAGCCGTTTCTATGGAGATTTCTTCACCATGAATCCTTTAAAAAATGAAATTACCTCAAGAGTGACAACTGTGTTGAATCTCAAGCCTCCTCTAATGGCAGGATGGTTATATAGTCTCTAAACAGAGCATTTATTTACTCATTCATTCATTTATTTGTCTATTTGATAGGGGCCGAGCATGTTAATGAACGTAAGTATAAAAATACAAGATGTAAACACGCCGGAGTTAGCAAGAATGCTGAACCCTGATGGGTTCAGGGTTTGTATAAAGTCTTGAAAGTTTGGAAAATGCTTAATTTTAATCGTTATTATTTTCAAGGTTAGGAATAACTCCTTCAAACATAATCTTGTGTTTCATCATCGACACAATCACTCATGGAAACCCAAAATGTTTTTACATCTGAAATGAAACGATCTCGTCGTCATATTTGTTTGTTGTCTTGTCAGTTTAGATGTGATGATGAAAGCTTTTAGAGTCTGGAAATGTTTGATTTTGGATCCTTGAAAGTTCTTGAAAAGTACTTGAATTGGACTCTTTTAACTATTAAACAGCTGTTCGAAGCCTGATCCATAGTCTGTAGGCAGGTCACAAAAACAGAAACTATATATAATATACCTCAGGAATAAAACAATTTAAATCTCATTAACTAAAGAGCTACTTGTGAATCTGTGTCCATTGTGTCTTTCACTGATTATAACTCCTGTGCTCACAATGTGCTTACAGTATTATTCTTCAAAAGTACAAATAAAGTGTTGCCTAAATTGAATGTGGTGTTCTTGTGGCTAAACAACCTGTTGGGATTGTAATTTAAGCAGCCTTGGCCTGTATTATCAGCTGTATCACCAACTCATGCTTTCCCCTCCTCCTCCTCCTCCTCCTCCTCTTCCTCTTCCTCTTCCTCTTCCTCTTCCTCTTCCTCTTCCTCCTCCTCCTTCCTTTCCACTTTCGTTGTCTCTTTTTTTCTGCTTTTTGCCCCCCCACCAGTGGTGTTGGACAACAGCAAGAGGCTGGCCAAGCGGAAGCTAATCGAGGAGAACCGTGAGCGCCGTCGGAAGGAGGAACTGCAGAAGACGGTGTGGGACCGACTGGAGCCCACCCAGGAGGAGTGGGACCTCATCCGTATGGTGACCGAGGCCCACACGGCCACAAACGCCCAGGGCAACCACTGGAAGCAGAAGCGGAAATTCCTGGTGAGACATCATCCCTCCCTCCCTCCCTCCCTCCTCACCACAGCCTTCATTGTATTGATTACCCTGCTCGATTCAATCCACCCCTCCCCCCACCCAACTCCCCCTCCTCCCACCCCTCACAGACCCCTTCCATATCATGCCCCCTGTCTTTTCCACCTCTGCCTCCACCACATCCACTGTTCCACTGTTCCCTGTGTTAATATGCCCATGTGTTTTTTGTATCTCCTTGTAGAGTGGAGAGAATTAGCTGGACGATGGAGAAAAGTGTGTTCCTCAACGCAGCAGTTCTAATTTATAATGGAACATCTTATTCTTGTCCTTTTTTATGTCTTATCAAGCAATGATCCTTAACTGCTAATACTAATCACTTGCTTTTTTCGTGCCTTTTTTTCATTTTTCTCTCTTTCTGTTTGTAGCGTTTGGTTTCACACCTCACCCCTATTGTTTAGTTATTTTGGACTAATTTTCTATTCTTTTCATTGCTCTGTCCAGATTGAAAGTCTGTTTCAATGGTTGACTTTATCTTGGGTTTCTATGGCACGGTCAGGAAGAACACTCGCCGAGGCGTAAATCTAAATGTAAATGTTTTTAAACCAGCGTGGTCGAGTCGCAGATTTGTGAAATCTGTTGAATTCTTCGGGAGAGTCACTTTACATGCGTCACTTGAAAAAATCTAACAAAGTTTTGCTCGATGGAAGCCGTGAAGTGACCCGTCACATCCGTAGGGTTTGTCTAAATTTCCGTCCGTTAATTATGATAAAATACAATTTGGGTGTGGTCGGTAGTCGTCTGAGTGTTTCTGAGGACCTGTTGGAAGCCGTGGTCCTGAGCCTGAATCTCACCATAGAAACCCATCTTGGATTCCTGACCTCACCTGTTTTCTCTCTGCACTCTCTCATCTGTCCTCAGTTTTAACTTGTTTTCTTTTTAGTTGGCTTGCCACGGGTTCTTCATTGAAACTTCACAATTCCTGTTGATTATCCAACAGGTCGAGGAAGCTATGCTTCTTAATGAAATAACATGTAATTTATTCTATACTTCTGACCAGAGTGCAGCAGGGGTGAAGGAAACTAAGGTAAGACACGGCGGACAGAAAAACTTTATTGAAAGTGACTTTTAACTTGTGCCTGATGCAATGTGTAGTTCCAGGTCTAGGACTTGTCGCGAACATATTGATTTACGTACATAACACAAAAATACAGAGTGCTACAAGTCTGTAGTGATGACTCGACATTTACATCTTCACATCACATTGTCCAGTAAAAATCTTGTCAACTTCATCCAAAGAAAACCACTTCACTTCCCACCTTCAAGTTCTTGCCATTTCCCATTTGACTGTGAATGCTTCACGCAATGCTAAGTCTAACACTGTCCTCAAAAATAGAAACATTTTGGACATACCGTTTTTATTTTGTACTCTTACAGACTCAAGTCTGTTCAAACACCGACCTTCTCTCTTTGTCGTTTCAGCCTGAGGATATTGGTCAAGCGTCCATGGTCAATACACCTGAAGGAAACAAAGTGGATATAGAAGCCTTCAGTCAGTTTACAAAAATTATCACCCCTGCCATAACCCGAGTGGTGGACTTTGCCAAAAAACTGCCTATGTTTTGTGAGGTAAGTGGAGCTGTGTATTTTATAACATGTAGAAAGAGAACAGAGAGCTCATGATGCTCCCTCTGCTGGCTGCACTGCAGGCTCAGGTCACGTTTCACAGCTGCCAGCTGAGGCGAGCTACTGAAACACTTCCAAACCTTTTGTACTTATTCAATTCAATTCAGTTCAATTTTATTTATATAGCGCCATATCATAACAAAGTTATCTCAGGGCACTCAATCACATGGAGCCGGTCGAGACCAACCTCCACACACACACAAAGACCCAACGTTCCCACCATGAGCAAGCACTAGGCGACAACGGCAGGAGAGAGAGAGCAGGAGGAAGGAGAACATAAAGCAGTACAGTACAACAGCAATAGCAACACTGGCGGTCGAGCAGGAACACGGGGGCAGCAGGAGCAACCACAGATCCATCCATCCACTTATCACTCATTTAAAACCCGAATTATGTATACTTTTTTTTTTTAAATACC
>JAVQJD010104436.1:0-32047 GCA_036023655.1 Nannoperca australis
ACACACACACACACACACACACACACACACACACACACACACACACACACACACACACACACACACACACACACACACACACACACACACACAGTCACTTTGGTTTTGACATTTACATAGATTTGCGAGGGGAGCAGAATGGGCCAGAACTACTTGTTTTTCGCACCAAGGACTCAATATTATTATCCGCTGCTGACACCACCTTTACACACTCAAAGACACACACACACGTACACCTGCACATAAATGCAGCTCCTGACCTTTCAGGCCCTGCCAAGCCCATCGCGGGTTTGTGGCGTTTCATTTGTCACAGTAATGTCTTCCTCGGAAAGATGCCAGCACAAGGAGAGCCAGGGTACAGTGGACAAGATATAGTGGTCTACACAACAAAAGGTGTGTTTCTATGTCATTGTCCTATTCTACATCTTTGCGTGCGTGCATTTGTGCATATGACGGGGGACGCAATATCACAAATTTATGGTAATTGAAATGGACGAATCTTTTGGGGGAAATGCAGTCAATTTGATTCTACGGCAAAAAAGGTCACCCTATTCAATTTGCACTCAATGCCATGCAGTGCAACAGGGAAACACCTGAAAGCAAACGATCTTATCAAGGCCTCACAGGCTTCACCACTTACCCACTGCATAAAAGCTATTTGCTGATTGCTAAATAAACGCATTATCTTTTACCTTGACTTCTGTGTGCGCGAGTGAGGGCCTCGCCACTCCTGGATCCAGGCAGGAGGCTGCCACTGCAGTGTGCAGGCCTCTTATCTGTGTCGTGACTTTGTGAGCATATTATCTGAATAGTTTTGGTTTATTTATTTTTTGCCCACTTTCAAGTGCCATATGTGTATGAGCTGCACGTGCAGCAGCAGTGGTCAAACACGAAAGGACTTTACAAGCCGTTGCATGTTGGGTGAGTGGTAAAGATGCGGGGATGCACCTATCTTTACAAGTGAAGAAACGAAAACACATCAAAGGAATTGTGCACTTAAGTCGATACAATCCAACTCGTTGACGTGAGGCAGGCATACTATGAGAAAGGATAATGGGGGCATGAAAGCTCTCTGAGTCTTTCTTTGTAGCATCAGCATAGAAAGTTGAGCTGTATTTCATCTTAATCTAGGATCTATTCTCGGTGGAATACTGATCATGTTACTTTTAGTTTGGATAGGCTCACCTTCGCAGCTTACATTTAGCTGAACATACCAAACCCACCTGCACACACTACTACACTGTGAAATGTCTGCCAAATGCAGAATGATCAATGGTCACGGACTACTTCATGACAAGCATCCAGCACTCGAAATCCCCTCCCAATCTGCCCATCAAGTTATTACACAACACAGCCCACAGACATATGAAAATAGGTTTGGCTGGCCCAAGTGTAGCCTGAAAATGGTCTTCTGGAAAAGAGCTGATTAACAAGCAGACAATTGTAGAGCTGTTGACTTCCTGGGGTCAACAACGCTGTCATGGCAGATTAATTGCAGCAGATTTATCCCAGGTACGCCACTTTTTCACAACACTCACGCTTTACAATTTACCTGATAAAAATATGCATTCTTTCGCTGTGCTCATTCCAAATAAATCATGTTTGCGTGCAAGTACATAATACTTGTAAATTTGGACTGGGTATAAACCCTAGTATTTTTTTGACCCAGCCCATGTCCATATCTATGACATTTCCTTGAGACAGGCTTTTCTTCCAGTCGTAATCTATTCCAAATATTACATTTATACAATAAAAGTTTTTGTTTTACAAAAAGTAGAGGAAAATGAATGTTTTCTATCTGCAGTGACCAAATGTCTGTAAAAGCTTCTGCTTTCAGTTTAGACTCGGGAGCTTCTTATTGGACAGCAAGTGAGTCATCCAAGCATCCAGTCACTCATGCATCAGCAGAGCCTCGGAGAGCCTCTTGAACTATTTGAGGCCTGTGCAGACTTAAATGCTTCAGGGGGGAAATAAGCTGGAGCTATAAGCATGCAGTGCACATCATAAAGCTTAGTTAGAATGGGGAGGGTTTTTTTTCTGCATGGATGATAAAGCTCTTAAAAAGGACTAGGGAAAACTAGTCCTTCACATGTACAGTACAAGACTGCAGTGCACATGGCCAAAGTGTGCAAGACTCACATGTATATACTGTTGTACAAGAGAGCTAATCAGAGCTAACTTGAACAGCAAGTTTCTCGTGATCCTCTGATCTTGTTATTGCTAACCACTAGCTGTTTCTTCTCGAGGTCTAATCTCCTTGCAGTGATGTACAGGTGCAATCCATGACATCACTGTCGTGTGAGGCCACAGGTGCAAGAGAGCACACCCAATTACTAAGAGTGATCAAAGATGCCACCCTTAGAAATCTCAACCAGAGAGGGCAGTGAAGTTTCTCTCCTCTCTAATCTCAAGCTCCCCACAAAACTGCATGTTTTAGTTTTTTTAATTCATTGCTACAAGACATAGATTGTCCGCTAAATTATGAATTATTTTTCAGAATCAACAAAGTTGTCTGGAAGTTGTGCTACAAACACGGAGATTGACAGAAGATGGCAAACTACCAGAGCAGAAGCCAAGGCAACTGCCACTGCTGGGCACGAAGACAGACACACAGACACACACACACACACACACACACACACACCTGAGATCGATTGGCCTTTCCTGGAGAGGGGAAGCAGCCTATCGCCCAAGACTGATAGCGCTTCACCATGAATCACGGCACTCACTGATTGAAGGCCTCTCCCTCTCTCTGTTGAGGTTTCCCCTTTTTGTCTGTTATTCATACTGTTTTCTCACTGCTGGCTATCGCTTTCACTCCTCCCTTTGTACCGCTCTCCCTGTCACTCTTTGATCAATCAATTTCATCACTATGCAAACACCATCTCGCTCTTCCATTGTCTCTTTTCATTGCATAAGGTTAAGAGTATATGAGCATTCTAGGAATCCACTGATTATACCTTCCTCCCACTCCAAAGTGTTAACTATTAAATAATACAAGGAAGGTTGGTCTTATCGCATGACATCGTTGCAACATGTTGCTGTGTGTGTGTGAGAGTATGAGTCGGAGGGGTGGTGGATTATTGGCTTAGTGTTTTGGCTAGGTTTAAGTGAAACAGCCCTGAAAGGCTCTTAGTGGAGATTACCCCAGGTACTAAAAATAGTCATTCCCACCCAATACACACATGAACGCACAAAACAGAAAGCGATGAAAGTGTTGTGTCTAGCCAGAAAATACCACTATCTGATCTTTGTGTAGGGTGTCTCAATTACACGAAGACACACATGCACACTCACACACCGTGATGGCTCCAGTGTGATGAGAGAGATGGGTGTCCACTGGGGGCAGAGGATCAGCTGGGGCAAGAACACCAAACCATGCCTCAATCAGCAGCAGCGGCCCACTGGGGACGTGGGCTGTGTGTGTGTGTGTGTGTGTGTGAGGGAGAGAAGGGGAGGGAGCTAGACAGGCAGCCAGGCAGCCAAGCAGCCACCACCAGACCAAAGGATGTTCCCTTGCTCTTTTTCCAAACATTCCCTGAGGGGACTTCTTTTTTTTTGGCCATATCCACCCCGCTGCTCCCTATCCCCCTCACTCCATTCCTCCTTCCAGCCTTTCTTTCCAGAAGCGATTGTTGGAGGCCAGAATATATTTGTTTAGCCACTGCAGCTTCAACTTTCCATCAACTAGGAACAAATGCTTTGCCTTGGGAGCGAAAAAGACAGAGGGAGGAAGGGAGGGAGGGAAGGGATGGCAGAGAGAAGAGCCCACAGTGTTGTGGGGCGGCGGGTTGAGAGCTCTTGTTGTGGAGTGGATTTGACAGACGCTCCAAGATGACACAGGCTTGGACAGCCTAAGTCTGCATCTCTCTACTATACGTCTGTGCCTACTTGTCTGCGCTCTCTCTCATTTGTGTATCTTGAAACAACATAGCCGCGGGTCTGAAAGCGTGGTTTGCCTTCAGCTCGACAGTGATGGAGGATTTCTTCCATCACACAGTGCAAACAATGTATCAGCCAAGTAAAAACTGAAGGGAACTCGAGATGAGGTAAGTATGGTGTATTCTAATAAGACCCACTTGAGAAAATCATATTATACAGTGGAATATGATAATTCATACACCCTTTGCTGGAGCAGTGAACTGGTGCGGGTGGTGTACTCTCAAATGTCAGCATAAATTTGCAAAATAAGCGCAACCGGCATTCAGCAGGGAGTAGGAACAGGCACAATAAAGGGTCTCTGCTGTGTGTGTGTGTGTGTGTGTGTGTGTGTGTGGGCGTGACAATTCCTCTCAGAGCGTCTACGACGTTGTGCCTGTTTCAGTTCACAGGAGCGGCCGTCGCCAACAAGTGTGTGAGCTAATCTACGCCATGCTCGCGGGGGAAGGACGGGCTGCTTGAGGGAAACATTTCAGCGCAGCATGTTTTCATCAAAGCCTGCTAAAGATGACCCAATCAATCTAATCTGCCTTTACTTAAGAATAAGCGCCTGAGCATCTGTCCAAAAATGCAGAAACAAGCAAGACAAAGCACCATAATGCCTCGCAAAGCCTGATGCCGCCACGCACCGCATCCTGTTGAGAAGAAAGTTTGCAGGACTGGCACGGTCCACGTATGTGCGCTCACTCGCAGCATTTCCCTACGCAATATCTGAGTAATGCTTTAATCCATGGCATCTTATTTTACTACCTGCAAAGCCCACAACCTTTTCCTTCCAATCCATGGGCTTTGATTTTGGGCTGGCACAAGCCCAAGCTTCTCCTGGTATATATATATATGTGTGTCTCTTTAACTACCCATCTGTCCTCATGTGTGTCTGTTTTGTTGTCTGTTGGCCTTTTCGATCTATCCCTGCGCCTCCCATTGTTTCACTTTTCTCTATGTGCCCTTGTCCCTTTGTCCCACGTGTCCATCCATCATCTCACACCAGGACAGGTACAGCGGTGACAGCATGTCAGGAGGCAAACTCAGTGCCAATTTTTCTTGCATGATCACGTAGACTGGCTCAGCCTACCACAACTGTAAATGCCTTCATCTGTGGACGTGTGATGTGGTCATTCCAACCCAGCGCGATCGCCACCGGGACGTCGGACATCAAAATACGAATAAGCCGAAACCAACGAGACACATTTCCATCAATCAAACAGTTGAAGCTTGACATGAAATCTAAGTGGAGACAAGCGGTTAAAAAGACATTGGGTCACGCTTCTATGCCGTTATCTTTGGCAGTACATTGGGAATTTAATGGAGTAACCACCCCTTAACAACTGTGGCTCAAAATAGACTGTGGACTTTCACGGTCGGCCCGTTTTGAAGAGGTGTCAAACACGCAATGCGAGGAGCGATAGCTGTTCCGTGTGTGTGTGTATGTGTTACAAGAGGGGGGTTGTGGTGTATCATTCTCCACATTTCGTGTAAGGGACAGTTGGGACAGTGGCAGGGAATGGAGCAAAAGGCCAGCCAGGGGACAGCTTGTGATCGAAGACCGTATGCTGCCTACGGAACAGAACACACTCATACACGAATAGAAACATTGGCTTGTTCGCATTCATACACACACACACACACACACACACACACACACACTTACGCTGCTTATACAGGGTGTAAACAATTTCCATTGTTCCCTTCATTATCAAGTAAGACTTTCTCTGATGTGACAAGTACGTTTCCGGTCCCAAACTGTACTGTATGACCGAGTCAAACTCTGTTTACTCATTTGATACAGTCTGTCACGTGGAACCTGAATAAAAGCCCCAGTGGAAGAAAAACAGTAGGTGTTTGTCTTTCTGCCTGAGCTGCAAATCATTTCAACAGTTGACTTATTTGAACTAATGAAAGCTGGTTCAAACTTCCAGGGAGCGTGCTGTTTGATGGGGACTTTTAAAAGGCTTCTCCTCAGCGTGACAGCTGCACACAGCTGTTACACATGTTATTCAGAAACTTCAAATCTGCTACCTGTTTTTTCTTAAAACAGTCACACATGCTGATTTGTCAAGTGGATGTAATATATA
This sequence comes from Nannoperca australis, assembly GCA_036023655.1. Lineage (NCBI taxonomy): Eukaryota > Metazoa > Chordata > Actinopteri > Centrarchiformes > Percichthyidae > Nannoperca > Nannoperca australis. The sequence goes on from JAVQJD010104436.1 coordinate 6,015, forward strand.
TGTAAGAGAGCAAGGGGAAATGTAAGAAAACAAAAATATACTTGCAGGTTTTAAATCTGGCCAGTTAACATTAATTAACATGTTCTCTAATCTTCAGCTTTTGATTGGATGCTTCTGTGCCCTGTGTAGAGGCCAATTGAGGGGGAAGGGGGCGCAGGAAGTACAGCTGCAGCCCCCGCTTTCTGATCCTTGCCGAGCGGCAAACTTTCCCCTGTCAGATTAAGTAGGATTAGCTGGGTCCTGCCGTATGATGAACTGAGCCCTTCATATGGTGACTTGAAACTTTCCAAAGATGGAAAAAAATCCCTGGTCAGGGAAATGCATTACTTGCTTTGAAATCACAGTTTTCGTTGCTTGATTGGAAGCCTTTCCATATCCTCAGCATAATACAATAACTGCTGGCCTGTCTGCAGTGTGAAAACGCCACCCGCTTACTGCAATGTACAGTATTTGTGTGGATGCAAACACGTGCGCTGGTGTGCAGCACCATGTGCCCAAAGCAGGCACACACATACAAGCTTTTCCCCATATTGGAAGTCACACACAGCATCTTGCTCAGAGCTAGTTCCTGCTTCAGGGTCCTCAGTGGGTGCTAAGTTCCATTGTGTTTTAAAATAACACACACACACACACACACGCATACACTCTCATTGGTATTTTTATCCATCCCCAGAGCCACTCGGTGGCTGCAAGCCATATCACTCTCAGACGACAGAGGAGATACGGTCACACCAGCTAGTACTTAAGGCCCCCCTTCCCATGTGTTTGTGTGTGTGTGTGAGCGCGCATGTGTGCGTGCGTGCGTTTGTGTTGGGGTTGTCCACAGAGCTAGAATGTGTTGTGATATAAAGAGACTCTGAAAAAGGTGGCTGTGGTAGGGAGGAGGTCAAACGTGGAAAGAATTTAGTCTGCTATCAACTGTGCCTGCAAGACCACTGAAAAAGCGCAAGCGCGCGCACACACGCACACACACACACACCAGAGACCCTGAAAACGTGACAACATGACAGGGCCATAGGCACACACACGCACTGCCTTCTCAGACAGGGTTTTTCCTCCTGAGGCGAGGCTAAAGCATCCAATCTCAGTCTTTCTTGTCTATCTCTGGCACTGATAAAGGCTTATAATGAACTGGGGACCGGAACTCAGTCCCAAGACCGATGGCTTTATGGCCCCGGCCAGATCATCACCCTCTGTGGACTTCGTTTGTCACCGGGCGAGAAACAGAAAGAGAGAGTCAGGGAGGGATCGGAGGACACAGAGAGACAAGAAAAAGGCAGAGAGGGGGGGAAGCAAAGATTCAAGTTTTATACTCCAACCTTTGAGAAGCGTTTTGCAATACAGCTCAGAGTTTACTTCAGGAGTGCTATTTCAGATGTGTGCCGCATTACTGACTCTAGGCTGAAATAAATGCTCCACGTTTTGATAAGGGAGCCTACCGTCGCAGCCAGGATCCAAACAAGGGGACAAAGGTCCTCCCTGGCTTATCTTTCTTCACGTTATCTCCCCTTTTGTACTTCGGAGCAGTGTAAAAGCCTGTCTGTAAACTGGTAACAGTTGTACATTTTGTTTGGCTCCCATTCAAGAGTGTGATAGCGTGTTGTGTTTGCTAGGGCACATTATTATTCCAGCTCACTCCTGACCCCTGGGAGAGCTTATAATGAAATCACTGTGGATGCGCCGGTGTTCCATACCACCTCGATGCTTAGAAACAGCAACTTGCCATGTTATGAATGATCAAGTGCAATAAAGAGGAAATGCTGATGAAGGGAATGAAGACAAAAATATATAGCTGCTGTGATAAAAAAGCTACTGTAAGCTTTACTTACCTCAAAAAGATTGGATGCCTCGTTGCCATACTGAGTGGAAATTATCTCTGATTGGTCGCTGTACCATTTGAGGCCACCCAGGAAGCTGTCTGCATCTAAGTCACTGACATCCAGCTCTGAGAGGTCTAGTTCAGGGAGGTCTGGGCAGAGGGGCTGGTCTTCACCAACCAAGGCAGCACACTGGAGAAAAAGAGAACATGGATAGTCAGACAACAATCTTTTTCCTGTGCTAAGTAAGACACTGAGTCAGTTGAAAACAGTGGGGAAATCACAATCTAGACAGCAGTCAGAAGTCTTCTTAAAACCTGCTGTTGAGTCCTAAAGAAAATGTCTCAAACATACAAATAGTTTCTAAAATGCCTCATTTGATGTTGTGTGTATGTCTGCCACTTTCAAATGGCACACTTCCTGGCTGTAATTATTAAATACACCCTTTATTAGTTCTTTCACTATGACTATTGATTATTATCTGAGCTGTTTTTTTTACGACAGGCTACAGGTCAGCTTGTTTTGGCAAACGTGCAACCTGTTTACACTCTAACCAGCTCGCAGAACAGCGTGTCCTCCCACCACCGCTTCCCGAGCACTGCAGATAGTTTTGCATGTAGAATCCCTATTCCTTTTTGTTGCATATCATTAATAGTGCAAAATTATACTAATCATTATGGATAGTGTACTAATTTCAGTATGCAACCACCCAGGCAGGAAACCAACGGCTGAACTGACCAACAGTCTGGCAGACCTTTGTCTGTGCTCCATGCAAGCTGGGCCGACTTTGAGATCTACAATCAGTGATCATTAAAAAGCAAAACCACACCAGAGCCCAGGCGTGTTTACACCCTGTGAATGTGCACATGCAAATCCAAGCCCGAGAAAACAGCTTTATGTCTACTGCCTAATAGGCTGCACACTCCTAATATTGCTGCCAACACATTAGCTGGTGCATGAACGCTACACCATGTCCTTAAGACAGATATATGATAGATATCCTCAGGCGAAGCCGGGAGGTATTTGGCCCGCAGAGGGAGGAGGGGTGAAAGCCGGGTTCGGCTCAGGGCAAAGCTGGGAGACGGATGCTGTGCCAAGTAGGAAAAACCGCCCAGACACTGGTGTCACAGTTCATCTGTCGTCGGATTCGCACAAACACGAATACACGGTGACTTAGACTGTGATGAGACAAATCCGTTATGTTATAACCGCGACAGCGAAGGGGACAGATTCACTGCGTCTTAGGCTTCCCCGCGTGGTGATCCAGTCTGACAGGGCACGGTAGGAAGAAGAAGAAAAAAACGGTAGCAAAGATGTTAGATGATATTGAGAGGCTGGACGTCCTGTGCTCAATTATCTCGTGGACTCGTAGACAGACAATCAGCGCGCACCACTGCGCTGTGATTTACGCACGCATTGCACATAAAAGCACCTGCTAGGGCAAGATTATTAGAGGAAAGACGTGAGGTCCTGGCTGACAGCTCTCTCGTTGGAATAGCAGGGTTTTGATCACGTAGTACTGAGTCTACATGCACAGATTTCATAGAACAGGTCGAAAAAGGAGCTTCGAGAACACGCGTACACTGTTGGATTGACATAACTAAACACTATCGGAGTCCAAACGGTAAAGACTCTTTCCAGAAGCCTGCCCGGATAAAGTGACAGAGTATGTGTATGCATCGGTGATCAAAGTGCAAAGCAGCGCACCTGAATGAAAAGCAATCCCCGAATCGCTCGGAAATAGCAGATCCTTACTTTTATTAAGTCAAGGAATTTTCTTTTCTCCCATTCTCGTCACGCAGCCTAGATAACCACACATGTGCAGCCAGACTGCAGTCACACCGTGTAGTTACCGGGAGAACCTTTCTGAAACATAACTGGGCTCCTGTATGCAGACAAGTACAGCCAGGTAGACCTAAATGTCCATAACAAGCTGGACGGACTTGGTAAATCAGGAGAAAGGGGACGAATAAGTATCCCTTTGATGTGCCTTTTTAAAAAATCTGTATGCACTTTAATCACAACGGCGAGGAAAACGCAAACGACATTAAAAAGACAGCGGAAGCGAATGGGAGCTAATTATTTGGATAAAGAGATAAAATACGCAGAAGATCAAATGAAATTGGCACAAACATAACACGATCACGTCTGGCTGGACGCGACGTTGCTCTCCGGGCAGTGTAACGCTCCTCCAGCCGGGATGATGGCACACAAACGTGCCCGGTACACGCTCGTATTATGATGCTCCTGCGCAACGCCAGATAGCGGGTCCGTTGGTGTGGACAACCTTTGCTCTTGCCTTTGAAAATAGCATGCGCTACCCCGACACAGCACATCAAAGGGATTGTTATCGCCAGTGGATTTTCATGCGTCAGCGAAATACCTGACTTTGAGACATTTCAGTCATTTCGGCATAAAAAACCTTCTCGGCCCCGGAGCGCGTACAGTCCGCGGCTGGAGAAAGATCCACCAGCTTGCCAGCACTCGCTCCGACTGAACAGAGATCCTACGAGGAAAGCAATGGTCCTGAGCCTGTGCACGCATTACAACAACTACATCTTTAACTGGGGTGAAAAGGGAGACTCCGCACATTCTCTCCACTTGTCATATATTCCCGTGTTGTAGTTATATCCCCCGCATCCTCAACTGCGTTCAGACGCGCACTACACGGCGCGCCACCGCCAGCACCAGCACCAGCACCAGCACCAGAAGAGGAGAAGAGAGCGTAGACTTATGTGGGAAATCACTGTCTCGGATAGTCAGTGTCGTCCAGCGTTCCAGGGAAGAAGAAGAAGAAAAAAAAAGAAAAGTCCAGGAGGGGTTGGAAAGATGAAAGAAGTCGGGATTTTTAAGATGCGCTCACCTCTAATTCTCTCCACACCGAGTCCTGGTTACACCTGTCCCACGCCATCCAGCCACTGAATGACGGTCCGAAAAATGACAACAAAAAAAAGAAAAAAAGAAAAAAGAAAGAAACCAAGTAAAAAAGAAATCCACACACGCTTCACACTCGCTCTCACACAGGCAAGTGCTGCCCCTCGCCGAGACTGAACCGAGGGCACCTGTCTTACAACTGCTTTCCATCACATGACAAAGCTATTAAAAGTAGGCAGGGGAGTGACTCCGCGTCCACACTACTCGCCAGTGACGCGCGGTGAGCAGGCGGGGTCTGGCTGCGCACATAGTAAAATCCTCTCCGTGCACTGCAAAAAATGTCCATCTTAAAACCATATCACGCTCTATATCTATCTATATATACAGTAGGCTATTTATATATAGGCCTGTTCGAATAGAAAGCAACGCGTTCTGCTTGTAGGGTGAGACACCCCTTTCAATGAAGACAGATCTTAAAATGAATTTCAGTTACTGAGATAAAATGTTCTCTGGGTGAAATTTCTTGTTAAACAGTTAGAATCAAATGATTCGGGGCATTTTTATTCAGTGTGAAACGGCACAACGGCCGCAGATCTCTTCACTAAATTAGTGTACATTTGGTATTGTAGTTTTGAATCATTAAACCAGAAAACTGTCAGGAATATAAACGATTCCGGACGTCCAGGATCAATGGTCTCTTTGGCGAGCTGCCTTTAATAATTTGTCACAGAATGTCTGCCCATCATCAGTCACCTGCCATGTCTTCCGTTTGGAGATTCTGGAGGGAGACGGGACTTTGCAGCTCCTCGGAGTTTAGCGAATTGACGCCCCTAGTCTTTCCCAAAACTTTTTGGGACTTTTGTTTTCCCAAAGCTGGTCCTGCAGTAGTGTCACCGCACCTATCGGGCTTCCTCTGCTTGAATAACCATTAGGTATTGAAATTCCTGCACACACACATAATAGAGTAACAGTAGAAGAGGCACACGATGTCTTTCCAGAAATGATCAGGAACATGAAAGGTTCCAGGAAAGTAAACTAGAAGAAATCCATCTCAGTGGGTGTCAATCACATTTAAAGTTTCAGCTGTTTAATTACAGGGTTTTCTCTGCACTAACAATGCAGTGTACCGCCGTTTTTGTTGAATTAAATTGCTGTTCATTTAGACGATAATGCGTTACCATTGTTTGCTCCTTTCCTGTATTAACTCCAGACAAGACTGTAACCTAAAATGCCCGTGTTCGGCGTGTAGGGTATCAAAGAGGTATTTTCTTCTCCATTCAGAGGCAATAAAAAGGACAGGTGGCAGTATCAACCATGTATACAGTGTCAACAGGGCGTGTATAGGCAACACAACCTCAGTTAAATAAAAACAAAAGCCTTGTGGACATTTCAAACAAAGTAAATGTCGATCTCTTCCTCCAATCACACATCTAACAGACACATCTTTCTATAGGCCATGCAAGTTATCAGGCATTATTTGTGGTATAGGGATTCATTGAGCAAGTTAATGATTTATGTTATTCTAAAACGACACTGTTGAGATATTTAACCCATAAAAAAGGATGATATCAACTGTTAACAAAAGCAAGTTATCTTCCGACAATATATTTCTGTAATAAGGAACTCACTCCATAGAACATAGTAACCCCAATACATTTTTTTGTCTTGTAAGCCTATTAAGTCCACCTAAGCATGCAAGGAGCAATTGTCTCCCTAAATTTGCGAACCACCTATACAGTAAGTCTCATTAAACACAAAATTGCACAGAAACGTGTAAAAATGGTTGTGGGACGAATGTAAATTGTACAGATTGTGTGTGTGGAAGCATGCCAGTGCATGCCCTGTGTGTGCAGTCAAGACATTATATGCGTGTCTGCTGTTAGGCTTATGGGCATCTGAGGGCGTTTGTGCCACTAAATCTATACATCTGCCTCTCCACGCGTGACCAGAGAAGCTACCCAGAAGCCGCGGTGAAACCTGATCAGAGCAGGTGGTGTGTGCAGTGACCTCAAAGAGCCCAGATGGACCAGTACCACAGAGACCATAATATAGGGGGCAACATGGGAGTGACACGGCATCTCGGCAGTTGCTGGCTTTGTGACTGTTGCAGATATAAAAAAACACTCAGACAACAGGGATGGAAGACCTTCTGTGATGAAAAAAAGTGTAATTAAAATAACCTCACGTGTCAGGCAGATGTAGGTGATTGCAGGTACAGTAGTTGCCGGTCACATAGATCCTTTACACCTTGAGTAACAGTACCATAATGAACACAGACTTGCCCAAAAAAAAGAAGAAATGTTGGCAGGAGATATATGCCGGCAAATGATATTTCTTCCTCTCCTGAAGCGGCATGTGAGTCACAGTCAAAAGGCTTATCTGATTGTACTCTTCATGCCAATTAAGACAACGGAAGCTAAATTTAGATATAACGTTATGATTTCCTTTCTTGAATGGGCTTTGATTTTTTTTTTTTCTGCAAACACATTCATGCTAGAGGCTGGATATTTATGTACGCAGCGGTAGAGATTTGTAGATATAGGAATCATTTCAAAAGGAGAAAAAGAAGAAGAAGGGGTTCTACAGTCCTACGCAGATACAGGTAATCTTTGAAATGCCACAGCTTTTGTTTCAGTTGCAGAGAGCTGCTAATAAATTGGATAAGTGTTGTCACAGCCTGGTGTAGTATAAGAAATAGGTAATGTTTAGCAGCCCACATCAGAGGAGATATTTGGGCCAAAACATGGCCAGCTTCGGGGCTATCATCACCACGTGTTTGATCATTGAGCTACCAAGAATAACTTTGGGTCTCGCTTTCACACTGCCCTTGCCTTTAGCCGCTCATACAGACATCACGTCTCAAGGAGGACTGAATCTATAGGAAGGAAACTGAAAAGTTGTTTACACCCACTGATGCATAGCATGCTGTCATACCTGACCACTTGGAAGCTCTCCTCAAATGCGAATATTGAGAATTGCAGTGTGTAACCTTGCAGACAAATATACTTCAAACGGAGCTATTACAAGCCAAATTAATTGGTTAATTGCTAAATGGTGCTCAACTGAAAAATAATGCAATGTGACAACTTTTCTGCATGTGCACAGGACATGCCCAGTTCCAGACGCAGACAAAATGCAGTAAGACTTACTTGAATCGGGGTTGTGCTGCCGGCAGTTCTCAGAAAGTAAGGAGTCGTAATGATTAAACAATCTCCTAAGAGTCAGCTGACAAGTGGAGCTCTCACAGCCAAAATGGGGCTAATCCAGAGATAATTATCTTTGTTTGAATATTCAACGTAGCCTGACTCATGGTACAGAGTGTGCCATTTGCATTTCAGGTCTATATTAACATTTCTGTTAAAAGAGCCCAAAGTGTGTTGATCCTGTAGTGGAAATTATGTCTACATGTTTTATTCTAATACACTCAGGTGGTCGCTTTTTTTCTTAACAGTGTTATTTTTGACAGTCCATCCATACTCAAGTGGCTGTGTCTTGTTTTCCGTTTTCCATAAATTGTGTCACTGGCCCTTTGAGTGTGTGCTGCTGCACAGTGTGTGGGGGATGATTCATATCACTTTGTTGCATGTCATTGTTCCCAACAGAATCTATCCTAGCATCTGGCCATTTTAATACATGGTGGCTGGATTCATATGAATTAATTGAGGGCAGAGGTAAAACAGAGTGCTACATCTATTCATTTATTGTTCAGTACCATTAAAAGACAGCGTATGCTTTGTTCTCCCGCCTGTCATTTCATGTGCTTTCAGATCTTTGGTGCTTGGGTGACTTTTCCCCTTGACAAGTCTTATTGTTTTCTCCTTATTAGGGGACAGTGGAGGAAGTGGTCACATTTCACAGTAGTCAAATGCTCTACAATAACATAGGATGTAATGCCATACAAAACTGGCTACAGGAAATGTAAATGGATACACGGTGCAGATGCACGGTTCCAATGTGGTGTCGGATGATAACACAGGATTGCTTTAAAAGTATCCTGCAATAAACGGATAGAACATATTAAGACTGGCTCACATATTTGAAATATTCATCATAATCTTTTTAATTTTCTATCCGTATATTCACTTGACCTCCATAGGCTTCTAACTCACTAACCACAAATTATGGCGTCGCTCGTCCTTTCACATACAGTAAGCTAGTGCGCTCTTCCCCTGTGAAGATTTTACATCGCCTCTCTTTGTAGTGCCCTTGCCGGCCCTGCATGCAAGCGTGTAATCCTTTCCATCAATGAACTCCACTGTGTCATTTAGCCGCTCTCAGGATGGCGGCTACTTTCCCCGCAGAGAGTCCGGCCCACATTATTAAGGCAAATGGCATGAAGAGGCAAGGGCCAGTTAGCCATAGCTGAGCCTTGGAACTGAAAATAGCATCGGTCCCATGCAGAGGCAGGTAAACACAAAAAAGGAGCCTGGGGCGCAACACAGGAGCATTCCTCACTCCCCTCCCATACTCCAGCTCTGTTTTGGAGGAGCTGGAGAAAAGCAGCAGTCTTGCCCCCCCCCCCCTTCCTCGCCACAGATGAATAATATCACGGTCACATGGTGATGCGAGTCGGAGTCTTCCCTTCGGAGCCGTGTGTTGTAGGGCTGTTATTGGGGCTTGTTTAAAATCACCACCGAGTCATGCAAGATGCATGTGCAAAGTGGGGGCAGAAAGAGGGTGAGCTGTGAACACAGGCCTGGTGTGTAATGTGTCTTGGTGGAGAACGGTGCTAAACTAGCGCTCTGGGCAGGGACTTGCAAGGCACTCTGTGTTTTGCTTGGGTATAGCACTCAGAAGGAATATTAAAATTTATGGACCATGAGGGTTTGGGTAGCAAACACACATACATAAACACGACTTTGCCTGTGCTTAAAATGCTGCAAACCTAAACTTTGAAATTGCTGTAAAATTCCAACAGATGCCATATGCCTGGCAATGTAACTAGAGGAAATGAGATGCGCTTGTGTGGAGGAGATGCAGTTAAATCTTTTTCTACTGAAAGGGCACATGAAAATAGTTCTTGTCGTCATGCTGAATATCCAGCAAGGCACTTTTGGAAGTTTAACATAATCCTTTAACTTAGTGAGTCACAAGCCATGCCCTGTAAAAGCAATGATGTTTGCAGCAGTGTAATCTAGGTAATATCCAGACATGAAAGGAATCACCTCTTTTCTGACATGCTAATGCTAACTAGATCATATTTGGATTGTGAACTGCATGTTTAACAAAATTCTCTACACAAACTAAACAGCAGCGGGAGTCAAAATGAATTCTGGAATGTGAAAAATACATTAATGAGATCTCATCACTGGCTACGGGCGAATTTAGGAGCATCTTTCTGCAAACTGCAAAAACCTCTCGTGAGTCACGAGGAGGGCCCAAAGCACAACAGATGTTGCTTGATTTCTAAAATAATAGAGAGGCTGGGGCTGAATACCTTGACAGCGCAGTCCTTATGTACTCTTAGCACTGGAGGAGCGCCAGGGAAGAATTAGGTCAGCTGAAGTGCATTGTGCCTTGTGGAACTCCATGTTAAAACAGCATCAGGGGAAAGAGGAGGGGTGGAGGTGGGAGCGGGGGTTGGTGACACACAGGTAGAAATTTCTGGAGCAGCACAACCAGTTTGTCTCTCTCTCTCTCTCTCTCTCTCTCTCTCTCTCTCCCCTACTATTGTATCGTGGAAACGTGAGCAAAAACGTTACACCCCTGAGTCCAGACTGCAGTCTAATTATTTTGAGCAATGAAAAGAGAAGGGAAAGGGGAATGAGTGAGAGAAAAAATGCATGCGAATTGCAATTCTTTCATACAGCCTGCATACGGGGTGTATAACCACAAGCCTGAAAAAAATCCTTACGGCACAATAAAACTGATTGTATCATCACCTTTTTTTCCCCTTACAAGGTGCATTTCTACTACTCTTCACAGCATCTCCTAAAAGGAACATGTACTGCTGGAGTACACAGTGATGGGGGAAAAAAAGAAAAGGAAAGCAGAGCAGGGATGAGAGAAAAGAGAAAGGCACAGTCAATACCCATTTTTTGCCAAGGCATGCTAGTGAAGAGGAGCAAAGAGACAAAAGGAGCAGATGGATGGAGATGGAGCTAATGGTGAAAGAGAGTGTGACAGGGAGTAACAAAAGCAAGAGGGAGTGAGCCGCTGTGAGGGATAGAAAGATTTGGACAAAGACGGGGCATGAATTAGAGGAAGATATGGAAGGAGGGGAAGGAAGATGGAAACAGTACAAGGAGGAGTGATTGGGGACAGGAAGTGTGGACTTCAACAAAGGGTGATACCAATGGGAGGCTAGCAACTACCTCGCCATGCTCTGAAGCTGTTCCATCCCTCATCTGAAGACCATCTCGCTGTCCCCCCTTTGCTGAGGCTGACCCGGGTCTCCGCTGGCCTCCCAGTGCCACTCCTACAACGTCCACTATCTCTGTTAATCTAACGGTTACCACCTCCCCCTCCCCCACATATTCCGGTCACGGTCTGAGATATTCCTGCTTACGATGGGTATCTGGCTCACATGTGCTACGTATTCGTTTACAGGAAGGTCTAGATTTTCACACACAGATTCCTCCACTGCTATCATGACCTCATTGGCCCCTCATGCCTATCACATTTTGGAAATAAAATTGTGTTGCAAATGCCCTCTCCCTCTCTCCCCTGTTAGCAGTATTACATTTGAAGAAATAATGAGATGCGGATGTGAAGATAAAGTAATTGGTTTTGATGTGTGTAAAATCGTGATTTTAACTGGACATGATATTCAAATGACTTGGCAGCCATCCACCTACATGACAGCGTGCGTAAGCATACTGCAGATAGTGCTGAGCAATAATGTTGGCTTTTCCTCGTGGGCTGGCAACGTCAGTGTTTTTGGCAACAGAAGCTTTTTTTTTGTTTGTTTATTTCCAGTCAAACATTGTTATGCCTCAAGCTATTTCCAGTTGCTGTTATTGCTATTTCCATCACTTATTTTTATATCTTATAATTAGTGGTAGAAATCAAGAGCAAGATGAGAGCTGTCAGGCTGTCATTCAATCAGTCAACCCTTGTCCCGGCTGTCCTGTCCCTGCAGCCTTCTCCAAGTCCCTCCCATAATACCTTGCTGTATGTTTTGTGGGGCTCTGTGTCCACCAGGACTGTCATCACTGCCACAATAAACAGGATTAATCAGCGCTGGCACTGGGCACTTTGGTCCAGATGACGCGTGTAATTAAGGAGTAATTGGCATGTCATCTGTACATGAGGAAATATGACATGCACGAGCCAGATGTACTGGTTGTGCCGCCCCGCGACAAGCGGCGCTTGAACAACTGTGTCCTCAAAGGCTTTTTTTTTTTTAAAGATAACTTCCTTTGCACTGCTGACACTCTCGCTTCCTCAATGTCTTTATTCACACTGCAAACTCCCTTGCATTGTAATTCACTCCCTTATTCATTTATTTACATGCTAACACACTTAAACACTAATTTGCTAACTTATTCATTTATTTACATGCTAACTCACTTACTGCCGCTTGCATTCAGCAACTTGTTCATTTATCCACATCCTGGATGACACAGTTACTTTCTTGAGTATTCATTTATGCACGTAGGAAGTCACTTACATTCTCGCTTTCTTAATTAAGAGGGCCCTCTCTTTTCACTTCACACAAAAGGATGACTTTATGCAGCTCAATATATACTGTAGCTGCACACAATGGGAGATGGCCAAGATGCCCTTTCATGTTTAGGGTCAGGCTGGCTGCAACAATAGGTCTGAACTGCCCTTATCTCTCCTTGTAAACGTGAAGCTCCGGGATAAGTCAGAGCCCGATTTCATGGCTCATGTGGGAGATGTTAGGATGAACATAACTGAGGGGAGAGTTTTCTTATTTGCCCTTGCACCTTATATTTCCTCAGTTGTTAGGGTAGTCAGAAATAAAAGAGACATTTTTTTCTGTAGGATGCTGGTCGATCTAAGCTCTTATAAAACATAGCGTACATGCATACCTATTTATCATTTACTTCATAGTTACTTAGAGTATCCACGGCCATTTGTCAGTGTAAATGCAATTCTGAATTACATTAACTTTAGAAGCAACATTAGGTATGCCAAACGTGCACCACCTCCTCTGTATAAATTCAATTGAGTCAGGAATATTAAAGTTGTGACAAAGAAAATGGTTGTTATGGATCATACTTGTTTCTGAATGAATTCTACTTGTACCAAAACAAACTAGAGAAAGCCCAGCGTCACTGAGACAAAGTTTGAGCTGAAGCTGAGCGTGGAGCTGGTTCCAGGAAGGGTTGAGCTTGGCAGGGAGTGAGGTCAGCGATGCACTTGGCTGGTAACCTCAGATAGCTGTTGGCTAATTTGCAGTAGGCCCCCCAATCGCAACAGAAAGCCTAGAGCCACGCTGAGAAGGAGAGAGGGTGGCCATAACGGCAAAGCAAATGGCTCATAGAGATATCCCAGTTGTTTTTCATCACATCAATTTCACGCCTGTGCCGCCAGTTTTTCAGAAATGTGACAAGATGGAGACGGGGAGGCAAAAGACAAAGTAGGAAAAAAAGATAGTGAAGAGGAAGAAAACAAGGAGCTCTGAGGTACATAAAGCAGGCAATGTTAATCTCAAGGCCTGTTCCTGGTGCGAGTGATTGCTGTCATAGCTGTCTCGTGAACAAACAAATGAGAATATCTCCAAAGCTAATTTCTTCACTGACAATATTGCTCACCCACTTCTCAATTTACTGATGCAACACAGAAGTTCTTCCGGCAATTCAGTCACTCTTTCTGGTATGTTTACAGAGAGTTAAAGGAAGTCATTTGTTTTTGGTGCAATAAAGCTTTGGGATGAGCAAATGTGAAGTCGACCTTACTTGTCCTTTTAGTGCAGCTTCCCAGAAGCATGCTTACTGTTAGTCACGGTTTTGTACACCACCCAGTGAGTTTTGTTCCACAGTATACACATGATTAATATAAATGCATGCTGTTACCTGTTTTAACAGATACATTTTTTTCACTGTTCTTTCTCACTTACTTACTCATTACAACCAACTGCAGCAGCAGCTGTACTTAACTGGTAACTAGAGTTGCTTGTACTGCTTCGGTTATGTTCTTGTCAAAGGTACTGTGTATGTGTCATGCCTCTACAGAACCACCGGATCCACACACAAAAAAAACGTCCACTGTATTCCAAAAGCTATTGCCGTTATCACCAGGTTTTATGGTGCAAGCACGTCGGTTTATACAAACTGAGATAGCAGATATTTAACCTGACAATTGCTTTATGGTTTCTTAACCAAACACATTTTATAGCCGTTTGCATAATTCCCGTCTTTCATCTGTTGGAATCTGAGATGTGCTGTGTGTTATGCAGCATTATGACTCAACAGTAAAGCATCAACTCATGTAGCAGCTCATTTAAGATAAGTTATTGCGCTATTGCAGTGAAAATCCAGCTCAAAAGTACAGAAAGTACTCCATTTTGTGTAACTACAGGACGTACTTGGTTTATAGGTATCGACTTGTACACTGCGAATAAACAGCAGGAAGTCCAGGCCTGATAAAAACTCACTGTTCACACCGAGCGCCTGATGGAGCTCTTGCTTGGGAAGCGAGTAGTCAACAAGACTTCAACTCATTGGACAATCTTCCATCCAACATAATTAATGACAGCACATTTTTAATTACCCCTGTGTGGCGGTAGGCAATACAGCATTTGTTTATTGAGCCCCACTGATACCCATATTAACAAAGTTAGGTTAATGATAGAGGTATTTTACTTAATAGCATTTTTATTACTCCCGCTAAGAATGAAGCAATTAATTAACAATGGGCGAATTAAGTTCCTCTCCTGTAATGGCCTACCAACACAGGACATCATTACCAATAGTCAAAATAATTCAAAGCGAGGAGTCGGGTGGCAGGACGGCGGTGGGAAAAATGAATATTCCCCCGCATACGTTTGATTTTTCATTTTAGAATGTAATAAATTATGAATATGGTCTGTCAGCAGACGTGTTGGTGGTACTGCATGCAGAGTGAGCCACAGGATCAAAGATGTGGTACGTTATGTCACAGATTTGACATAGGTGTCTGGCAAAAAAAAAAGAGAGAAAGTTTTAGTAGACAATATGAGCAGGTGAGTATTATTTGAATAGATAAAGTGGTGAATTAAAGATACACAGATAAATGAGAGAACAAGCAAAAGAGAAGGAGAGAGGGGAAAGTGAGGGAGAGGACTGAATGTTCAAGAAATTACATCGAATAATGGACCTCAAAGACATATATGAAAGCGCATAATCTTTTAAGCTTTGCATTTGGAGGTAATCTTCCATTAAAGAATACTAGCTATTTCTTTGTGGAGGTGAAATGCAAAGACAGCAGAACTGATATGGACTATTGGTGTGACTTTGAATAGAGGAAAGACTGAAATGGCAAAAGGTGCAATTTCTCAGGCTCTGGACTTTGGTGGTAAATTCTTTCATTCCAAAAAGGAACCACTAAAACAGTGGCTGCTGAGAAATATAATCCCCCACCCCCAATGCCTAACACACACACACACACACACACACACACACACACACACACACACACACACACACACACACACAAACACACACCCTGAACCCAAGTACACATGCAACAAAGAGGGAGAGATTAAAGCATTAATTCAGTGAGAGGGAATAGGATCCTGGCATAAATTTAGAGTGAATGTTTGGGGTTATCTTCTCTGCTGACTGCCGTTTCTACTCCATTGCACTCCACATGCAAATGTAAATCAGGGTCACACCCTGTATCCTGTAACATATCAGGCTGTAAACTCTTGTTTTTCCTTGATAAGCTCTCAATATGTGTGTGTGCGTGTTATTGCGTGTCCGTTGGAAACTACAACAGGTGCACTTTTGTGTGTGAAAGTGGAAAAATACCAAACCGTCCATGTGCACAGTGCTCTCTCTGTATGTGTGTATATTTGTGTGGGTGGGTGTGTCGGCGAATGTGGATATTTACATCTCAGACAGTGCATTTCAAGCTGCACTGCTTGCCTAAAAAAATTGCACCAAACAGAGCACCTTGTTTGTTTGCTTGCCATTGCTGGGTGGGATGTACTTTACAAGTCACACCAGCTCTTCTCCTGGCTTCACACTGGATACCAGCTGGCGGGCACTGGGGCGCCACAACGTATCGTGCCAGTGTCACAAACGAAGGGGAAAGAGTGCCTCATCATATAGAAAAGTAGTTTGGCAGCCTCCAGTTCTCATTAAAAATGCACTAACGCTGAACGCTCCCATTAATCTAAGCATGCTGTATTTAGTGAGGGTAGCCTTGTGTACAGTCTATAAAACACAGCAATTAAAGCAGGTACTTTTGGCTTCATCAACGCCCAGCTGAGCGTAATGGGCCAGAAATGTGAAAAATTCCTCCAGCAGCCGAAGCCATATATAAGAACAGCCAGGTTGTCGTCCATAGCACTAAGATAGATGGAAGAGGAAGATGGTATGATTTAATCTTGCTCCTGCCTGATAATGGAAAGAAAATCTGTTAATGTTCTATCTACAGTGTTGCAGATAATCATCTCTGAGGTATCATTTCTTATTTCAAGACATCAGTCTTCTTAATATAGACTATAAAATGGGGTATAAAAAAATCATGGTAAAAACGTATCTTTAATCTCGCATAATATGTGGAGGCAAATGCCACCGACAATAAAAATGTCTAAGTAACAATATAAACATTTTGCTTTTTTAGGTTATTCGTGTTGTAATTTGGAGATAACATGTTATAGTCGGTAACATGCTTGTTGGTGCAGTGCACGCCGGAGGACATTCGATAATAGCGTTTGTCATGCCATCATTATGACTGCTGTATGAACTATGGCAGGGGGTTCAAGGAGAAGTGCTAAGATGCAGGCCATCGACACATACTTTCAACTGCAACCTGAGTAGGTTACAACGTGAAGGGATCACATGTGCAGACTCTTTAAGGCTTTGATGATTGCTCAAAGGGATGGGCAGAATAGCTTGCATCGTCCCATCCCATAGCAACAACTTTTTTTTCTTCTTCTTCTTCTCAGATCTAAAGCTGTCACAGACATACATGCTCCAGGGTTTGTGCCATTGTCTACAGAACTCCTCAACAAAACATATATATGATATATATGACAAAGACATTACTGGGTTTAGGTTTCAATGCTTCTATCAGTTTCAAAAGCAGGCCAGGCATCAGGGACAAAACAATGGGTCTGTTAGCTTTTAATGGTGAATGGTATAGTTTTGGGGTTTTGTTAGGAATCCATTAATAAAGCAGCAGTAGTGGAGTTGAGGATCGATACTGGAAGAGCATTGTTGCAGCATCTAATAGTGGTCATATCAGAATTACTTACAAGCAATTATGTTCTCGTGTGCATGCCAAGCCACAAGGGATAACGGCATAAGCCACATAAATGGATAATGAGGCCACGCTTATAATGAAAGGATCCATCGTATCCACAACGTAGCATTACAGTCCAAAGATGCGACGGAACATATGTATCAGGAAGACAGATCGCCCATACATAGAAAAACCAGTCACGAGACTTCAGACCATGCTGGACCGCCTCCCAAATAAACAGGTGTGAGTTACTGTGTCACTGTGTGTTCTTGTGAGTCATTTTGCGAGTAAGGCAAGCTCAGCTATGTAAAGCTGTCAACACTTCCATACCCTAATAATAATTACCCTCAATTTACCCTCTGTCCCACAGGCAGCTGGAGTAAACAGGCCAAGGATATAACCACCTCCATGCTAAAATGTGATTTCTCATCATCAGGAGGTGGCCACATGGTATGGAAGATAAATCCTGTTTTCTAGACGTACGAGAACTACTGTGCTGCCAAGTGTACGAGAAGTGAATTCAGTCCACTGTTGTTTACGAGGTTACCTTTTTAGGGATTTTATTTATAGTGGATCATGACCTTGCATAAGATTAGTGAGTCAATAACATGAATTCACTAAATTGCATTCACTGATAAGAACACAAAATTCTTCCCATTGACAGTAAAATTAGGACATGATTATGTTTAACAGTGAAATTGTAAAGTCTAAATACTGTATAATGACTAATGGTGTGATTTTAATGGCTGCTCCTGCGGCTGCCATGCACCAGTTAAAAAATGATATCTGGGGGCAGTGAGCATGACAGCCACAGTGCTACTGTGATAATTGAAGTAGCCAAGTAGCTCCAATGGTGTAGATATTCTTGAAGATACTGTTGATGTTCATACAGCCCTGACTTATTATCAACTGTCAACTGCTTTCATGGCTAAGCCATGAACTGACAGTTCATCCGCTTTCAGTTTTAAACTACTTCAAGTGCTTACATAAAAACAATTGAACTGCATACAGAGTTAAACTAAACTTTCAAATGCTTTGAGGAATTGCAATCCAGACACTCCAACTGTCACGGTTTGCTGTTCAGGGAGCAGGGAAAGGACCCAAACGTAGACAGGCAAGGAGGATAAAGCAGTTCAAAGATTTATTAACAAAAAATAGCTCACATTCAAATAAAGGGATGCAGGCCGGTCCAGGTCCAAGACAGAAGAACAAGGAACATACAACGGCAAAAAGAGGAGGAACACAAGGACTCATGGAAATCAGGACAAATAGGGAAGAGGCAAATGAGGTTATCAGGGGCAGGTGAGCAAATGAGAGCAGGTGTGGGAGGACAGCCACAAGACAGAGCAGACAGAAAGGATTTCAAAATAAAACAGGAAACAGCAGGAAACACAGACACATAACGGGGCATAACACCCACTGGTTTCAACTTAAACTGACACTTCAACTGCTTTTAACTTTCATTGCTTCAACTTTCACCTGTCATCACTAATTACATTTCATTTTCTTACTTAATGTTGTGTTTTGTGAGAAAGACATTTCCACCTACAACTGTAACAACCCACTGTATTATGAGACATATCACCCTGCCAGATGAGAAATGATTGTACATAATTCTATGTTACATGTTCTTGGTTTGGGGAATTGAGGTCTGGAAGAATTTGTTGAGGTAAGAAAAAGATAATACATTTGTCTATGTGTTTTTCAGTGTTATGTTCTCCAACATTCATCTCCTTGGGGACTGCCAAGCTCAAACCAAAACTGTTCCTCAACCATTTTCGCATTCAGTTGGCCCAGACTGGGGCAAGGCAATTTGGCTCTCGGACCATCTATACAGTGCCTTGTCTGGGAATGGATTTAGTGATTCTGATCTTTTTTTTTTGTGCCTATGCTCTTTGTCTCCATTGTGAAGACTCGGAAAGAGAGAGAGAGAGAGAGGGGGGACAAGTTTGACCGAAGCCCAGTCAATTATCTCCCAGGTGTTTGACTGAAGTGATTGTAAGCGATCGCGGCAGTTCCCACGAGCCCTGGACTGAGACGAGCTGGAATTAGCCAGGAACAAAACCCAATTCAACAGAAGTGAAGAAACAGCAGTTTTGAATAAAACCGGGGAGAGAATGCAAAAGAAAAGGCTCCCTGCACAAGATAAAGTCGAATCTTGGCTCCTTTTTTCCTTCTTCCTCCATTCCCCTGTCACACACAGCCTATCATATAGCATGGTCTTTTAAACAAACTGTGGGGCTGGAATTGCGTCTGTGGTGCTTCCAATAACTTATTGTGTGGAGGTTAATTACTGGCATGGCATGAGAAAATTACATTCTCAAAATAAAGTATTATGATTGGCCCTTCTGCTGGCTATTTTAAGTAATGCATGGTCTTTATACAAGATAGCTGGGAAACCAGATTTTTAGACTTGTTCAATATCAAGTAACCTCGTTTCAAGTCCTCTATTAAGGTGACTATTCTGACTTGCAAATTACCTTTCTTTCCCAGGCCCCAAACACCATTTCCTCACGAAGATTAACTTATAGCCTGTACTTGAGTGCACACAGTGTTGTAATAACACAGGACACTTTTCTATTGATAGCAGTGAATTTCCTTGTGTCTTCACATATCTCCTTGAGAGAATTCAGTCATGCTGAAGGGCAGCATTTCTGTACGGGGAGGATATTGTGGAGATTGACATTTAGAAATGGAGGGGGAGGAAAGTGGTGGAAGCTGGCATATGTGGGTCTAACCTAAACTAGCTGCCGCAGGAGAACACATTCCTCAAGTCAATTCTTAACCACTAAAGAATGGTTAACTGGGTGAGGACTTTAACTTGGCCTCAGTGAAGAGTCGAAGCAGGAGCCTGCTTTCGTTTGCATGATGGGAGGCCCCAGTTCCCAGGCAATGATTGTGCATTTCCCTCCCTGCTGGAATCTTATTTACTTTCGCCTTCCACATGAGATGGCCACGTCAAGCATGGTTTACGTTGGCTGCGCTTTCGCTCGACTGCTCGTGCTGCACGCCAGCTCACACACATCAAGGCAAATAAATATGAAGCCTGGGGAAACTGGCTTCGCCTGGCGCGACAAGGCTGGAGGTATCTACCTAACTGGCCATCCGGAGTCAAAGCACATCACATGCAAGTTAGCGCTGCTTTGGACTGCTATGAACATGTAATCGCAAATAGACGATTCCAGGGGCTATTAGGCATTGGGCTTGTTCAGCATCACCCCAACAACCCCTAACACCCCACCAGCAAATACTCATACACACATAAACCTAAAACACACAGGCCCATAACCAGAAAATGTCATCTCGATGTTCTTTTTAAATAATGGACGAGCAAGTCTTTTGTTATGGCTTGGTTTGCATTATAGGCTAGCTTTTCTTGACTTGAAAGAACATGTTTTCTTTCATTCATAATAATTCACCTCATTCCTCTTGGTTCACTGATCAAATGACCCTCTCATATGCAAACTCTTCTCTATCATCAAGCTCATTTGTAGTGTCACCTTCTGCCCTCAGTAGTGTCACCCCCCTGCCCCCAGTTTTAACAAATCAGGTAGCTTAATGTCTACAGCTATGTGGATATGGAAAAGTGTTGGAAAAGTGTTGTACAAATGTGTTGCTTTTGTCCACAGTAGTATCTATTACCTGTATCCCAAAAGTTTCCTGTCCTGAGATGCCAAAACAATAGAAAGGTGTTGATATAGGATAATCTAGCTGCCTCACACTAGATCACATGATAATTAACTTTCCTCACCCACACTACCATGCAAGACTGGCATTTCCAAATGTATCTGCTTTTCAGTATTTAAATAAGTTTTCTAAAAAGCTTTCATTTAGCTATGTTCTTATGGACTATGTTCTTAAGAATATAAGCAGACTTGAATTTCTCACTCAAACTGAAACAAATGCCACCTTATACCTGTTATCAGGTAACAAATTCAGTATATTGAGATCTACTGATATTCAGACAGAATTGTCCTTTTTGTGTATTTAGTATGTTGTTGCAGTTAATGATAATCCATGAGACTCTTGGTTTTCATGCTTTCAGTAACACCCGTAGTAATGAGCAGTTATTGCCACTGTGTTGAGCATGGCATCTGCCAGTGATTACTTTATAACAGCGTTGCCAGTTCTTTGACATCAATGAACTGACAGAAACTCCCACGTCCACAACAAGCAAGCAGGAGATGATCTGCTGAGACTTGTGAATTGACTACAAATGACAGAACAACAGACTTTCATTTGGTGCCCATGACTGACCATGTCGACAGGAACAGTGTATGCCTAACACTATATAAGTAGATCAGGCATGATTTTTCTTGAAGGATGTTATAAGTGTGCAGTTACATTGTTTCTGCAAATTCAATGCAGCTGCAGCAAATACTCAACTGATAAAAGCAGCAATGTAAGACTGCTTCCAGTAACGAACGTAGGAATGGATTTTTTAGTGCATATAATACACTATCATTAAACAAAGATAAAGGACTAAACTAAATGGACTAAACGTAGACTATAATAATCAAACCAGTGGCCTCTAAATGCACAACCATGTCTGCAATGTTAATCGCCTGCGTGAAACCGTGTTCAGATTGACATTTGCGCTGCATGAAAGTACGCCGCCTTATTCTCATAGTAACATAAAATGCTGGTTCTGTGTTTTTGCACCCGATACTTCTTAATATTCATGGATGTGTTACTCAAACCGGACTACCCAGACTGTATTTCATCTTCTCACTTGTACCTGCAGAGACACTCCCCCCACCAACTATCCTTTAGATGTTTTTAACACCACCTTAATGTCTACAAATAATTCCATGCTGTCATAAATGCGTATCTCCTCACTTCCTGAGCAGTAGGGGAATATTCATTTATTTGTAAACTGTTAAATTGGGTTATTGTTGTGAGGTCTCAATCAGTGATAATGTAGTACAAATGTAGTAAAAGCTTGTGAATAATTTTTTTAAATTTACAGAGTGAATCAGATGATGCTGAAGCTATAGGTGAAAATGTAATTCTTACTGTGATTCTGCTATATTTCTTGTTGCTGTGTCTATCCACCTCTATCATGGCAAACACCTTTGCACAGGCACTACTAAGAGCAGACAATATTGACACCTCCTCTACTGCAACAACTACTGGACAAGACTGATCGAACCCAAATGAATTTGGAATTGCTGCAGTCACGTGGGGATTAGTCTCTGAAAAGGTAGCACATTTACAGGGGCGAGTGTGTACCAGAGACAAAAAGAGATAAAAACAGAACCGTTAAATAGAAACTGTCTGTACTTTAATACACAGTGGAAGAAACAGAAGCTGGGGCGTGTCAGCAGGCAAGATAGATTGACAAAGTCGTCACTGGCTGAAGCTCAGGGCTTTCACGACCATACCCAAAACCGTTTTCTAACATCTTATTTTGAGCATATACCCAGGGGCCACTTCCATGTGTCTTAGAAGGCTGTGCTCTGCAGCCACACCAGTGTGAACTCCCTGATGGCTGGCAGAGCCCTCTGATCTGGCTGCTCACACTAGTCCACACTCTGGGGATCAGGGATAAAGGAACCTTTTCTCTTCTCAACCCCACTTTTCCCCCTTCCTCTCTTAACCACGTTCGTTTTAACAACTGCTTGCCTCCGTCACTCACTCATTTTTAACTCATTCCTTTACTGCTCCTCCTCTCGCACTGCTCCCCCTTTCCTCTTTCCTCTTTCCCCTCTCTGCCGCTAGCTGTTGAGTGCAGCCAAGGCTTTTGTGTGCAGAGTGGTTCTTTATTGAGTGTCACGCTGGCCGGTAATCGCTGTTTAGTGGTTATCGCCCCTCCACACCAGGCCCATTAATTAGGCTTAATAGTCGAAGAAGCAACTTTTAAGGATGCACTTGTACAGCAATAAGGCCACGGTTATGAGCTGCCACTTGTTTGCATGTGACTACTGAGTGTGTTTTTATTAATGCTTGTGTGCACGCTCGGTTATTATTTGTGTGTTTGTCGGCTCAGCTAATCAGGGGGAGACAATTGTAACCGACATGTCCGTGGTTTATCTAGTCGATGTGGTGGGTGAACAATGGTGCCAGAAACAATGAATGGGGAAGCAGTGTCAACCCAGATTACAGACGTCTCAGGGAGCGGCGAGAGCCCTCGGGGATGTCAGATCACCATATTGTAGGGCTAATGAGATGGTGACACACTGTACACAAAGGTGTTGTAAAATCCTTTCTCTGTGATGGCTCAGCCAGCTCCCTGTGACATTTCAGCAGGGGTCATATTGAGGTGACACACAAAGACAAGGTCTTCCGAGTTAACCTGCCTCCTAAAAAATATAAGGCAGTATTCTCTCTTTTTTTATTTTTATGTTGCTCAGATAGGAAAACAACATTGTCAAGTTTGGTGACACAATATGTCTGTTTTGTTGCTATTTCTAGTCAGTATAATCTAGGCGTAAACATGTCAGTTTCTCAACATGCACAAGTAATGTGTTATTTTAAATTCCCAAGCCCATTAAAATCCACAGTCCCATTTAAATATAAATAATAATAAATAAACAAACTCCAAATATTGGTGCATGGAATCAAAAGGGGCTTACATCGCAGACAGCACGTCCTCAAACAAATATTGGCAAAAATGTTGGGGAGGGATTTTGTTAATTGATGCTGTCCTCTTCCCCTTTTAATCACATAAGCCCTGGATGAATCTTAGTTTAATTCGCTGATAGAATGCCTCTTTTTCCAGCCTTCCTCCAGCTTGTGCTGAAAGCTGAAGGGATCAGGTCTAATCCAAACTTCCCCCTCCCCAGTCACTCCCCAATGTCCCGTGCCTGGTCAGGTCTGGGCTGCTCTGGAGAACGGGAGGGGGGTGGAAACAGGGAAACTGGCAGGTGGAGGTGGGGGACTGTTTGTCGGACCTGGTTATTCCGCTCTGTGGATCCCATCAGGCACGTCGTGACATGTTTCATCCAAGGCCCTGTCCCACCTGAGCGCCGTGCAGGGGGCTGGACTCCGGGAAGGAGAAGAGTGTGTATAACTGTCTCATCTGGTCACATTCAGTTTGCATCCCCGGAGTAGCTTGGTATGTGAAGTCTGACTGTGCCAAAGCGTTCCTTTTTAAGTGGTCTACCTCTGCAATATTTTATCAAATATTCTTTTTGTTTGCTTCAACTGTTAAATTAAAATGGTTTAAACTAAGATAAGCTTATCACCCCAAAGGCTTACAGCTGCAGCTCAATTTCCCGTATTCCTCCCATTTCCAAATTTGTTCATCTTCATTCAACGTTTTCTTTTTGTTCTCGACTTTCCATTTAATAAACTGTGTACCTTCTCCATTTAGAAACATCCAACCCCTTTATAGCCTACAATACGAATATGTCAACTTAAGCAGAAGCAGCCAGTATTTCTCATTTGGGCCATTTCTGTGAGTCCTCCAAGTGATTCAAGTGGGAAAGCCGCATGGGTTTGCGTTTCCACGATTAGCTTGGAGAGCAGTAGGCGGTGGAAAGGTCCATCCTCGTAACCCCACTTCCCCCAGCCCGTGAGGCGTGCCTCCCATCCCATTAAAGAGAGAAGGTGAGTATAGATATGTTTATGGTGTGACAATTCATGCATGTGAGCGTGACAGCAATCATACTGATTTGCGTTGTTTTACATCAACTTCGACACACATGTAGCACATTTGTACCAGCAGGCATGCCTGACAGTGTACATGTATCTATCTTTGTCAGACATTTACGTGCATGTGTGTGCTGTGTGTTGGCACATGTGCTCATATTTATGTCTTTGTTTGTATTTATATTCACTCACTGTGACATCCGGACCACAGCTTTAGTGCATTACAACCGGTGCTAAACCTCTATCTCGCCTTAGTAACCAACACAAGACCGGTTGTCCCCCATGTTTCACATTCTCTGACCCCTTTAGTTTGACCTGAGTACAGCTGTCTGCCTCATAAACTATATTCCACAGCAAGAGCATTAATTTTCTGTATTGTGGAATTATCCTTTCTTAAGCTTGAGGACCCAAATTTTGGGATTTACTTCTAAATGCATTTTGCAATGAACACAAATAATTAGTTAGCAAACTGGTGCCTACAGTGACCAATAAAATACCACCACAAAAAGGAATATAAAAGATCATATTCAAATGTATTCTTACTTTCTAAATAACAGTACAAGTCTTTTGAATCATTAGTTTTCTAACATTTATTCTTGCATATATTTTCATATTTATTTTACATTTTTAGTGTTTGATCTTAAAACTGGGATGACATGATAGATGTTCCCAGAGGGTCATTTCCCCATAAGACTCCTGAAATAAAAAAACTAAAACAAACAAACAATGGACCTCACATGCCACTTAAGACTACATCCACAATGAGGAAGTTAAATCTAAAAAACATTTTCTTTCCATTTTGGACCTTGTTAAGAAGTTCCTCTTGCCTATAATCCGCTCTGGTGACTCATTTTAGGTGTCAGTAAGTTTTTTAAGCTGTAATACAGTAATGTCTATTTTGTGAAATGAATTTGAATTCCTAAAATATTGTTTTGATCAAAAACTTACAGTTGTATGCTTGTTCAGTTGTCTGTGTGGCAGGTCAACACTGAATATTGGCCACAGAAGCGTGTCTCCCAGTGAGCACACATGTGGCAGTGTCAGAAGGCACGTTAGCATTCTGTGATGTTGATACTGCTATCCCAAAGTCCATATTCGTTTACCCACATGACCCCCACACAGGAACCGAGGCAGGCATGTGAGAGTGTGTGTGTGTGTGTGTGTGTTTCATATTTAAAGGATATTTCTGAGTTTGTGTGTGTGTGTGTGTGTGTGTGTGTGTGTGTGAGAATGTGTTCGAATAGAAAGGGTTCAAGTTGACAAACTGCAGACGCCAACACTACGAGAGTGAGAAAGCGCACGCGAGAGAGAGAGAGAGAGAGAGAGAGAGAAAGAGAGAGAGTGAGAGAGAGAGAGAGAGAGAGGGGGGCCCTGAGCAGAAAGGGTGGA